>JAWZYT010006355.1:57500-64817 GCA_034508575.1 Petrolisthes manimaculis | reverse complement strand
TGGAGGAAGGGAGAGGCCTCGGGGTACAAGAGACAGGTGTTTTCCCACAGTGTGTATGTTTGTGTGTGTGTGTGTGTGTGTGTGTGTCACTACTACTACTACTACTACTACCATGACCACTATCACTGTCACTACCATCAATAATACCACTAATACAGTCACCACTACTATTTTACCATTCATGTACCCACTACCACTAACACTATTTCCCACCACTACAACTACTACTACCACTACTACAACCACTACTACCACCAACACAGTCATCATAGCTCTCATACCCACCACCACTAACATCATAACTATACCACTACAACTACCACAGTCACTACTATACATCACTACAACTCAACTCCCACCACCACCACAACAACATAACAACAACAACAACATAACAACAACATAACAACAACAACAACACAACAACAACAACAACACAACAACAACAACACAACAACAACAACAACAACATAACAACAACATAACAACAACATAACAACAACAACATAACAACAACAACATAACAACAACACCTGTAGGTCACTTTGTATTATTTCAGTTCTTACTATTACAGCTGCTGATTAGGCTACTACGAGAGGAGAGAACACACACATACAACACACAACACACACATACACTTCTCTACACAACACACAACACACACATACACTTCTCTACACAACACACAACACATACATACACTTCTCTACACAACACACAACACACACATACACTTCTCTACACAACACACAACACACAACACACACATACACTTCTCTACACAACACACAACACAACACACACATACACTTCTCTACACAACACACAACACACAACACACACATACACTTCTCTACACAACACACAACACACACATACACTTCTCTACACAACACACAACACACACATACACTTCTCTACACAACACACAACACATACATACACTTCTCTACACAACACACAACACACACATACACTTCTCTACACAACACACACATACACTTCTCTACACAACACACAACACACACATACACTTCTCTACACAACATACAACACACACATACACTTCTTTACACAACACACACATACACTTCTCTACACAACACACAACACACACATACACTTCTCTACACAACATACAA
Source organism: Petrolisthes manimaculis (assembly GCA_034508575.1). Classification (NCBI taxonomy): domain Eukaryota; kingdom Metazoa; phylum Arthropoda; class Malacostraca; order Decapoda; family Porcellanidae; genus Petrolisthes; species Petrolisthes manimaculis. The sequence continues at coordinate 63,675 of JAWZYT010006355.1, read as the reverse complement.
CACACACATACACTTCTTTACACAACACACACATACACTTCTCTACACAACACACAACACACATACACTTCTCTACACAACACACACATACACTTCTTTACACAACACACAACACACACATACACTTCTTTACACAACACACACATACACTTCTTTACACAACACACACATACACTTCTTTACACAACACACAACACACATACACTTCTCTACACAACACACACATACACTTCTCTACACAACACACACATACACTTCTTTACACAACACACACATACACTTCTCTACACAACACACAACACACACATACACTTCTCCACATATACGACACACATGCACTTTTCAACATACACCATAAAACACACACATACACTTCTCCACATACACCATACAACACACATACATCATCTACCACATCATCTGTAATCTACATAAATAATCATAACCTATGATCAATATACAACTATAATAATTATATACATTGATACTAGTAGTAATAGTAAATTCTCAATATATTTTAATAGAATCAAGATAGAGGAATGGAATGTATTTGGTAAAAAGACTTTGGTGTCTAAATTTCCATTACCATATAATTATCAAAGATGGACACTGTCTGTAAATCATGCGTGATCCGTCAAACCTATTGATACAACTAATATAAGCTTTAAGGGTGTGTGGGAATTAGGGGACAGGCTTGGGGGGGTTGGGGGGGGTGCGGGAGTAGGGGGACAGGCTTGGGGGGATTGTGGGGGTGCGGGAGTAGGGGGGACAGGCTTGGGGTTGGGTGGGTTGGTAGAAAGCCTGTCCCCTATTCCCGCACCCACCCATAACACCCCCAAGCCTGTCCCCTACTCTCGCACCCCCCAAAACCCCCCAAGCCTGTCCCCCTATTCCCACTCCCCCCTTAATGAAAATAGTAGCGTTTGCATATGTGTCTTTATCGTACATACATAAAACATGACACGAAAGGTTTTTTTCTACAAACATCCCTATGTACAGTTCGTTGGACACATGAATGGATGAGTGGTACAGCCCAGGTGAAAGATACTTGTCCCATTTGAGTAACCAATGTGTGTCTATTATCAGGTACTTGTTTTTTTATTACCATCCTCAATACTGACTTCTGCCACTAATGTCTCCTATTTTGCACTAAGGGACACACACACACACACACACACACACACCATCCTCAATACTGACTTCTGCCCCTGATGTCTCCTATTTGTCACTAAGGAACTTGATATTAGCAGAAATTTACTATCTTTCACTTGGGCTGTACCACCCATTCATGTGTCCAACTGTACAAATTTAACTTTAACATGACAAAGGTTAGTAAGAAATTATGAACAAAATGACTAGGAAAAAGCAATGTGTTAAGTGTATTGGTGAGCGATGTTCTGATTCCATATTCGAACGACTACATGACTATATTATCTTGTAGTGATAAAATGTATTCATGTAAAATACTCGTTGTATCCATTACACGTAAAAAATCTGTTCAGTCTCTCCTGCCTCAAGTTCATAGCAGCATTTTAGTACTTTAATAAGAAGATCTCAGACTATGTAAGGGCCTTGAACCACTTCTCTTGTCTCATCAACGGTGTCAGTTCGTTTAGCATCAGATACAAAACTTTCCTCCTCTTTAATGATCAGGTTTCGTTCATTTCTTTTGACTTCTCGTAATGGTAGTACATTGTGTAATACAAGTGCTAACACAAAGTAGTTGTAGTTTGCTTGAGGGTGAATCTTTCTTGTAGCTCTACGCTAACATCTTATGACCTTCGTTAAGTGAGGAGGAGTTGCCGTTCCATTTGTGTACCCTGGATAGTAGACGCTATTGTATACATTGGTTTAATCAAGTTTATTTTAAGGCCTAACTAATGTAGGGTACAACTACAGATCTCATAATAATATGAAGTATTGGAGTATCATATATTTTTATCAATATTTGTAATTTAGTCAATAACCGTACAACGGAAACAAGATTACTTTAAATGGCTTCCTTAAAACAGGAAAGAAACTCACAGTCCAGATTTAACAAACTTGGTCAGATAACTGTATATCTCCCATGTGAGTTTAGTGATGTTTTATTGTGAGTGAAGCCATTTAGCCTCTCTTCAGCCTTCCAGTTTGAAGATGTGTTCTGACCATGTGAACATTTGTCGTAAGTACTGTAATCTTCAACGGGAGTTACTTTGTGTAAATATCACATCGTACAGAATGCTTCCTGGTGCAATAAAAACATTCTGGTTCTTCTTCAGCGAATCTTTCTGTGTTGCTGTTCCCTCTCCAAAGAAGTTGACTGAGGACAGTGACTTGACTTTTATTACAAGAGGGAACAGTTCCATTTACTGTAGGTTATAGGTATCACATTCAATACGGCCCCGTCCATAGTATTCCTCACATAGATAACTTGGAGGAATCAATTACCTTCCATTTCCTCAACAAAAGAATCTCATTTTAACGAGTCAGTAACTAGAACAGAAAATAAATAACACTCTCTCACTCTCACTCTCTCACTCTCTCTCTCTCTTTCTCTCTCTCTCTCTCACACACAAACACACACACACACACACACACACACACACACACACACACACACACACACACACACACACACACACACGCACGCACGCACACACACACACACACACACACACACACACATATCTCACCTACACCATTTGTATATATTTTTAGAGGGATATCATATAGAGCATTGATGAAGTGACAAGGATCTATAGGGAGTGTGGTGTTTATTTCTTCATTCAGAACACTTTCACTGGGCTCATTTTAAGGGGGGGTGGGAGTAGGGGACAGGCTTTGGGGGGTGCGGGAATAGGGGGACAGGCTTGGGGTGGGTAGAAAGCCTGTTCCCCTATTCCTGCACCCCCTAACCACCCCAACCACCCCAAGCCTGTCCCCCTATTCCCACACCCCCTTCCTGACTATACCACCAAACACACTCCTTCCATATTATGTGTGTGTGTGTTTCGTGGTAATATTTGAAGGACTCGTATACCTCCAATTTTCTGACTACATCACAGGGTCTCTTAAAGGGGTGCGGGAGTAAGGGGACAGGCTTGGGGGGATTTAGGGGGGTGCGGGAGTTGGGGGACAGGCTTGAGAGAGGGGGGGTTAGGGGTGTGTGGGAATAAGGGACAGGCTTTCTACCCACCCCAAGCCTGTTCCCCTACTCCCGCACCCTCCTAAATCCTCCCACCCCAAGCCTGCCCCCTTCACACACACACATATAATACACACACACACACACACACACACACACACACATACTTCCTTTTAAGAAACATTAGGTTAAATTTACATACTCACACCTTGAACTAACCGACCTGACTCTCTGTACGTAAACATAACACACACACACACACACACACACACACACACACATATATATATATCTATATACATAAAGCCGAAATTCTGTGTGTGTCTGTGTGTGTGTGTGTGTCCTCTATGCACGCCAAGATCCTTCGTCCTAGAGTGAAAATTTTTACATGGGTGTGATCGCTAATACTTGGGGAGTGTTTTGGACCTATAAAAAAAATGTTTTTCATGTTTTTCAAAAAATGTTTTGGATGGGGTTCGAACCCCTGGATTAGTGACACGCACAACTTTCTCTCTCTCTCTCTCTCTCTCTCTCTCTCTCTCTCTCTCTCTCTCTCTCTCTCTCTCTCTCTCTTTCTCACACATGCTCTCTCTCTCACATGCTCTCTCTCTCTCTCTGTGTCTCTCTCTATCTCTATCTTTAATTTTAGAGAGAGAGAGAGAGAGAGGGTGTGTGGTGTGTGAGAGGTAATACTGGGTTTGGTTATATTTGTGTCTGAGTGAGAGATAGTGTGTGTGTGTGTGTGTGAGAGAGAGAAAGAGTGAAAAATATATAGTGTGTGTGAGAGGTAGAGATAGATAGCTAGACTGTGAGAGAGAGATAGAGAGAGAGACTGTGTGTGAGAGAGATAGATAGATAGATAGATAGATAGATAGATAGATAGATAGAGAGAGAGAGAGAGAGAGAGAGAGAGAGAGAGAGAGACTGTATGTGAGAGAGATAGACTATATATGCGGGAATAGGGGACAGGCTTGGGGTGGGGGGGTTTGGGGGGTGCTGGAATAGGGGACAGGCTGGGGGGGGGGGTAAAAAGCCTGTCCCCTACCACCACACACCCCAAGCATGCCCCATATTCCCGCACCGCTCTAAACCCACCCAAGCCTGTCCCCCTACTCCCGCACCCCCCATCCCCCCTACTGTAAACAACACACACTAGGGTACACACACACACATACTGTACATACACACACACACCGTACACACACACACACACACACATACACACACCGTACACACACACACAAACATACACTCACACATACACATACACACACCCCTACCGTACACACACACTAGGTAAGGTAATTTCTGCCTTTTTTCGTTATCACTTTAAAGTTGTCTCAGTTGTTGAAAGGATTCTTTTCTTCTCTTTGGAATAATCAAATCACGGGGTGGGTTTGGGGGGTGCGGGAATAGGGGACAGGCTTGGGGTGGGGGGTTTGGGGGGTGCGGGAATAGGTGGTGGTGGTAGTAGTGGAGGTGGTAGTGGTTGATGTAGTGGTAGTAGTGGTGATGGTAATAGTGGTAGTAGTAGTGGTAGTGGTGGTAGTGGTTGATGTAATAGTAGTGGTGGTTGATGTAGTAGTGGAGGTGGTAGTGGTTGATGTAGTAGTGGAGGTGGTAGTGGTTGATGTAGTAGTGGTGGTGGTTGATGTAGTAGTGGAGGTGGTAGTGGTTGATGTAATAGTAGTGGTGGTTGATGTAGTAGTGGAGGTGGTAGTGGTTGATGTAGTAGTGGAGGTGGTAGTGGTTGATGTAGTAGTAGTGGTGGTTGATGTAGTAGTGGAGGTGGTAGTGGTTGATGTAGTAGTGGTGGTAGTGGAGTTTGCATTTGTTACATATCAGTGTTGTATTATTATATCCTTTGTTTATTTAGAACTCTATGATCGTGTATGAAAATTGGAGGCTTCTAATTCCTCCTGACTATGCCAAGAAACAAATAAGCTTCTTTCGTATAGCATCCACCGCCCGAAGGGCGGTGGAAGGGCGGCCGCAGGCCGCCAGCCCTCCGCAGGAGCTAGCGGCTCTTAGCCGCCCGAAGGGCGGCAGAGCAGCTAGTATATATATATATACTGATATATTATTCATGTTGCTTATTTACTTTATAGTATAATTATTACCAATGTATTTCTTTGTTCTCTTCGTCCCCAAACTTTAATGATGATATTATTATGAGAAGGTACAAATTGACACTAATGAAGGATCCAGCTTTATATTATTAGATTTACTTTTATGTTATTAGATGAAGCTTTATATTATTAGATGAAGCTTTATATTATTAGATGAAGCTTTATATTATTAGATGAAGCTTTATATTATTAGATGAAGCTTTATATTATTAGATGAAGCTTTATATTATTAGATGAAGCTTTATATTATTAGATGAAGCTTTATATTATTAGATGAAGCTTTATATTATTAGATCAATACATTAGTGGTTCATTAATGTGACATATAATTTAGAGTGAATTAATTTCTATTTACTGTAACATTAATAAAGGAGGTGCGGGAATAGGGGGACAGGCTTGGGAGGGGGGGTTAGGGGGTGCGGGAATAGGGGACAGGCTTCTACCCACCCCTAGCCTGTTCCCCTATTCCCGCACCCCCCCCAGTCCCCCCCCCAAGTATGTCTCCTACTCCCGCACCCCCCTCCCCAGTCCCCCTCAAGCCTGTCCCCTACTTCTGCACCCTCTTAAAATTATACATAATTACAATAGCATATATAAAATCTTTCAGTTACGAGGAGGAAGTTTTGTTTTGGCAATTCTGGAGCCACTGAATCCTCCAAACTATTCCAAGCAACACCAGAACACCATTAGTTTTTGCTCTTCTGGTCCTGTTTCCTTGCATACTTTGGAGGAATCAAGGCACTCCAATGTACCAACAAAGACTTACCACCTTAATAAACCCTGTAAGAAGTTATATACAGTCGTGGTCCAATATAATCCTCCATATTGGGGATAACTCAGGTAAGCGTTGGACACCTTCCTTCCCTCTGTTCCTTAGACGAGAAACTTTACATTAAATAGGTTAAGACTGACGTGTGAC
>JAWZYT010006355.1:35000-52500 GCA_034508575.1 Petrolisthes manimaculis | reverse complement strand
ACACACGCTCAAACACACACGCGCTCACACACACACACGCGCGCTCACACACACACACGCGCGCTCACACACACACACGCGCGCTCACACACACACACGCGCGCTCACACACACACACGCGCGCTCACACACACACACACGCGCTCTCACACACACACACACGCGCTCTCACACACACACACAATAAGAATTATAGTATTGTGTGTGGTTGCCCTGTATATATCTGTATTCATTTAGAGGTATTTTAGCCACAATCAAATAGCCACCAACACTTTCCTTCCATCGTAGTAAATATCTTAGTAATAAAGAACAACACGTGTATGAATTTGCAGCATCTCATATTAATAATTGAGGGGGTTGAATTGACGTGAGGTGTTATATGATTATGTTTTGATATGAGATTGATTTTTTTTTTTTTTTTTTTTTGCACGATTGAAGGAAAGTGTCGGTGGTCATTTTATTATGGCTATACGTAAGGCTAATGTGGGGGTGGACTGATTGGATATCAATGAATGTAGCTTTATAATAAATTACCAAAGCTTACCTTGCTGGAAATATGTAATCTCGTTGGTTGGCTGCAGCGAGTTACCCAGAGTTATATCCCTGTATCCTTCCCTCCAACACAATAAATTTATTTCTGGGTTCGTCCTGCTATATATGTATGATTGTAGAGCATGCAATAAGGGTCAATTACCACACAAAAATGCCAATTTTCTCTATTTATTAATAAATTCCAAGCCAACAAAATGAATAATTAAATTCAATCATAAAATAATCACACACACACACTTCCGTTCACGCTCCAATAGATAGCTATATACGTACGGTACTTACTCCTTGTCGCTTCTCTCCACACGTGCTGCTAGGCCACTATCGCTCATACGCGTACACGTGGAACAGTAATATTACTTTACTTTAATATACTTATCACGAGCTAGCACTTCCCCTCGCACACACAGGAGACGGTAATTACGTTATCGTAATAGTAATGGAATCAAGCAACCCAGTTGGTATATTTCAATGTCAATTTCACACTCGTTTGCTGTCCCTCGTACACACACACACACTCGTAAATTCCTGCCAGCCCTCTCCTCACCTATAAAATGACACCTTACTGATTCTCGTCTAGCGAATGAATAGTGAGTTAATTAACAATAAGTCTTGTGAAAAAGTAATTAAACAATTTCGACGTTACGTTAAAACTATAGGCCCCTAGGCAAAGCAACGAGGGCTGGATACGAGGTGTGTTCTTCGTCCAGTGTGTATCTACCAACTGAATATATTTCTCAAAATCAAGCTATGGGTGGTGGAGGTTAATTACCCTTCTGACTCCTCCCCATTTAACCTTTTTTCTACCTGGCCCAACTGTCGGCCATGCTTGTCCTCCCTCTCATGTGTTCGCATAGCCTAGTCCTTGACTACGTTTACATATGTCACTCACACTTTAGTTATACATGCAAATCACTTTTCCCATAACATGCAACTGCTTGCAAATGATTCCCTTCCACTTCAAAATCAATTTTAATAAGTAATAGATGCCCCCATAGCATAGTTATTAATGCAAAAATTGTAGCAATGACTCCAGACACGGGATGGAGTGAGTGGGTACTCGACCTCACCTGACCTCACATGACAGGACCTTTCTTAATTACCAGGTACCAGCACTCCTTTATTTTCAAATTTCTGTGTCTCTGTCTTCCTGACTGAGGAAAATACCACTGTTCCATGCCTTATAGAACATTCCCCACACGTGGTGTCCTTTTGTTAATATATATAATATATAGCATCCTACTACTTACGTACGTTACGTTTTATGATCACGGATCAAACCGTGACATTCGCACACACAGAAGAGACATTGCTCTATGCAATGTTTAATAAAATAATGAAGTGGTAATTACGTCTTTGCATGTATAACTATTACAATAATAACTCACTCACACTTCACTCATTCTTGTATGTGTCATGACTTAATACCAGTTAAGTGTTTATTTTTGCCAATGAGTGAAAAACTCCTAACAGTTACTTTAACTTTAAATCTAAGGAGAAACTCCGTGGCAAGAATAATTATACCTGGTAATGTCTAGTACCAATAGTACACATTTAAACAATATATAAGTGTGGTGTATGTAATACATTGTGTCATTGTTACATAATATGTAATAATAAAAATGCAAAAATTTATTCTGGAGACCATCCAACTGCCATCAATTCCTGTAAGGCAATATATATATTAATTAATCATCCAAGATTAGAGTCAGGGATAACCGCTGGAACCCAAGTCTTGGAAGACCCAATGCAATATACAACGTCAGACCGAGGTGAACCCCAAATCTGAGTTTGGGTAAAGGGTTTGTGCTCGTTGCACTCGGAAATAACAATAAAACGAGTAAATTGAATCCTAATCATAACCAATAATTAGTTACTCGCTCGATTTCCTCAGGCAACCGTGACATAAGGTCTGCCCCAACGCTAGCACTTCCCTTTAAACCACCGATGGTCCCCGTGAACACGTAACCCTTCATCCTTCTCACCCTGACGAGCTTCCGTCGTCTGCTGGGTATATCCTTCTCCACCCTCGGGAGTTTCCCCAGCAGCGCTAGCCGTAGCTGCCGTACCTACAGCTGGGTACTGTGGTTCACTATATGTATATGTAGCAGCAGCCGATCGCTGATAATAACCCTTATTACCACCGTGGTTATTATTATAACTCTTCCCGTTACTTCTCCCCTGGTAACGGTACTGACTTGACTGCTGAGAATAATAATTATTGCCTTGTTTCTTGGCGTGATTAAAGAGAGGATTAGGTTGTTGACGTACAACCTGACTCTGCTGCTGTGAATAATCATTATTACTCGATTTATTATATGAACCAGCAGAGTCTTGGGAAGGCTTATTTAACTGAGTTAAATTCTCACACGACTGAACCCGCGTGTGGTAACCGTATGCGGTAAAATGTGCATCCGACATTTCCACCATCTCCTTGAGGCAATTAATCTTATGGGTTTTAATCTGGGCCGACAATTCTGGAGGACACGACTTCTCCAGTTGCGTGCGAAGCAACAAATCCTTTATCCCCTCCAACGTCTTGGGTGTTTCGGCCTTATCAAACCACTGATCCAGGTGGCTAGCGAGACGTGCACTAAACTGTGCAACGGTCTCTTTATCTTGCAAGGAAGCACTCAAAAACTGCTTCCGTGCATCATCGACCGTCACCCCATATGCTTGTAACAGAGCTTTTTTCATACTCGCATAATTCCTGGTGTCAGGATCGAGTCGGTAGAGGATACTGAGAGCTTTACCATCGAACAGGTTAAGGAACTCTATTTTCTTCACATCGTCACTAAAGACGTATGTGTCTGCAAGCATCTCGAATCGCTCAATAAACGGTTCAATTTCGTCTCCCTCTACATACTTCGCCAGTTGTAGTCTCGGAGTTACTGTAGTCGGGCTTGCAATACTGCTTTGACTACCATTCGCCTGTGCTTGCAGTTCCACCATTTTCTGTTCATGTGCCCATCTTTCTTTTTCATGCTCTCTCTCTTCCCTTTCTGCCTCTCTCTGTTCCCTTTCAGCCCCTCTCTGTTCCTTTTCAGCCTCTCTCTGTTCCTTTTCAGCCTCCCTTACACTCACCCTTTCAAGCCTGTCATCCTCTTGACGACGCTCTACGTACTGTCGAATCTCGACTGTATCTGTATATCCCAAGCTTCGGGCTTCCTCCATTAATTCCGCTACGGTATACATATTAAAATATTTTCTATTGTTTTCTTTGCCTTAATTCCTGGACAACCGTAATCTATCTACTCGTGAAGGTGTGCGCGTGTGTGACTGGAATTAATACAAAGAGCAGGTCCCTGTTCGGGCGCCAATTATGTGGGGGTGGACTGAATAGATATCAAAATGAATGTGGCTTTATAATAAATTACCAAAGCTTACCTTGCTGGAAATATGTAATCTCGTTGGTTGGCTGCAGCGAGTTACCCAGAGTTATATCCCTGTATCCTTCCCTCCAACACAATAAATTTATTTCTGGGTTCGTCCTGCTATATATGTATGATTGTAGAGCATGCAATAAGGGTCAATTACCACACAAAAATGCCAATTTTCTCTATTTATTAATAAATTCCAAGCCAACAAAATGAATAATTAAATTCAATCATAAAATAATCACACACACACACTTCCGTTCACGCTCCAATAGATAGCTATATACGTACGGTACTTACTCCTTGTCGCTTCTCTCCACACGTGCTGCTAGGCCACTATCGCTCATACGCGTACACGTGGAACAGTAATATTACTTTACTTTAATATACTTATCACGAGCTAGCACTTCCCCTCGCACACACAGGAGACGGTAATTACGTTATCGTAATAGTAATGGAATCAAGCAACCCAGTTGGTATATTTCAATGTCAATTTCACACTCGTTTGCTGTCCCTCGTACACACACACACACTCGTAAATTCCTGCCAGCCCTCTCCTCACCTATAAAATGACACCTTACTGATTCTCGTCTAGCGAATGAATAGTGAGTTAATTAACAATAAGTCTTGTGAAAAAGTAATTAAACAATTTCGACGTTACGTTAAAACTATAGGCCCCTAGGCAAAGCAACGAGGGCTGGATACGAGGTGTGTTCTTCGTCCAGTGTGTATCTACCAACTGAATATATTTCTCAAAATCAAGCTATGGGTGGTGGAGGTTAATTACCCTTCTGACTCCTCCCCATTTAACCTTTTTTCTACCTGGCCCAACTGTCGGCCATGCTTGTCCTCCCTCTCATGTGTTCGCATAGCCTAGTCCTTGACTACGTTTACATATGTCACTCACACTTTAGTTATACATGCAAATCACTTTTCCCATAACATGCAACTGCTTGCAAATGATTCCCTTCCACTTCAAAATCAATTTTAATAAGTAATAGATGCCCCCATAGCATAGTTATTAATGCAAAAATTGTAGCAATGACTCCAGACACGGGATGGAGTGAGTGGGTACTCGACCTCACCTGACCTCACATGACAGGACCTTTCTTAATTACCAGGTACCAGCACTCCTTTATTTTCAAATTTCTGTGTCTCTGTCTTCCTGACTGAGGAAAATACCACTGTTCCATGCCTTATAGAACATTCCCCACACGTGGTGTCCTTTTGTTAATATATATAATATATAGCATCCTACTACTTACGTACGTTACGTTTTATGATCACGGATCAAACCGTGACAGCTATGAAGGTATAAATTAGCCAAGTGACATTAGAATTATATTGAAAAGGAAGTAACCTAATCAGCCAAGGACAGAAACACCATGTAGTAAGAAGGTGAAAGTGTTAGACAGGAAACACAACATATACTGTACACGAAGGAGGAAGGAAAAAATAGGAGGCGAAGTTGAAGAATTGAAAGGGAGTGAGTGGGTCATGCAGGTCCTAGAGTGTGCCTCCCAAAAAAATGTTTAGATTAAGCTACTGTAGATCCTCCATGTACAGTCACGAGCACTAATAAGTATCCAGGTGTGCTTCGAATACCTTTCAAATAATCACCGACACCTTCCTTCCATCGTGCAAATAATTTAGTCTCCAATCAAAATATAATCTTTTACGTCAACTCAACCCCCTCAATTATTATTATTATTATTGTTATTATTATTATTATTATTATTATTATTATTATTATTATGAGGTGCTGCAAAATCATACACGTGTTGTTCTTCATTACCAAGATATTTACTAACTACCATGGAAGGAATGTGTAGAGCCACAATCAAATATTCACCAACACTTTCCTTCCATCGTAGTAAATATTTTGGTATTAAAGAACAACACGTGTGGGATTTTGCAGCACCTCATATTAATCATAATAATAATTGAGGGGGTTGAGTTGACATAAGGTGTTGTATGCATGGTTATATTTTGAAATGATACTGATTTTTTATTTGCACGAAGGAAGGAAAGTGTAGGTGGAGAAATATTTGATTGTGGATGTACAGTTGCCAAAAAATGTATTGAGACAAATCTTGATAGAACTTTAACCTTAGCAATATCCACAACTATTTCTAGGGACTATAAACATGTATAACCGAAGGTAAAAACATACATATCCTTCTGTTATACATACTTATAATCCCTACAAACAACTATGGACAATAATATATTTAATGTTGTATCAATAGTTGTTGCAATACCTTTTTTGACAACTGTACATACCTCACTACCAAACTATACCACCAGCCTACCTACCTACCTACCTACCTTCAGACCCACCCACTCACCACATACCCACCCCACCCCACCCCACCCCACCCTAGACAGACAGACAGGCAGGCAGGCACACGCTGACATTTACTGCTTCCCGTCACTAACACTTGGGAAGCGTGGACGAGGCTGGCTCACACGTTTTTGTCCACGACCCACACCACCACCACCACCACCAACCAACATTGTCATTATCAACAACACTTCACTTACTTATTGAGGTAAACGGAACAGGGTGTGTGCTTGTGTGTGTGTGTGTGTGTGTGTGTGTGTGTGTGTGAGTGAGTGAGTGAGTGAGTGAGTGAGAGAGAGAGAGAGAGATGCTTAGAAACAGGCAACACCCAAAGCAGAGAACAAGAAAAAAAAAAGCAAAGACAAAAAAAATCAAAGACACAAGAAAAAAAAAGCAAAGACACAAGAAAAAAACAAACAATACAAAGCAAAGACAAAAAAAAAAGCAAAGAATAAAAAATAAATAATAAAAAAAAAAAAAAAACACGAATGAAATCACTGCCCATGAATAAAGTTTCTCACGTATTAATATGTCAAGATTGTGTTAATTAGGGGGGTGCGGGAATAGGGGGACAGGCTTCGGGGGTTGGGGGGATTTTTTTGGGGGGTCCGTGGGTTTTTTTGGGGGGGTTGGGGGGGTTGGAGTAGGGGGACAGTAATATATCTTGTTGCCAAATTGGGGAGAAAGAGAAAAAGAGAAAAAGAGAGAGAGAGAGAGAGAGAGAGAGAGAGAGAGAGAGAGAGAGAGAGAGAAATGTGATACCGTGTTGAAGTTGGTGGTAGTAGTGGTAGTGGTAGTGGTAGTGGTGGTAGTGGTAGTGGTAGTGGTAGTGGTACAGGTAGTGGTAGTGGTGGTAGTGGTGGTAGTAGTGGTAGTAGTGGTAGTAGTGGTAGTCGTGGTAGTAGTGGTAGTCGTGGTAGTGGTAGTAGTGGTAGAAGTGGTAGTAGTGGTAGTGTGGTAGTAGTGGTAGTGTGGTAGTAGTGGTAGTGTGGTAGTAGTGGTAGTGTGGTAGTAGTGGTAGTGTGGTAGTAGTGGTAGTGGTTTTGTGAGTAGTAGTGGTTTTGTGAGTGGTAGTGGTTTTGTGAGTGGTAGTGGTTTTGTGAGTGGTAGTGGTTTTGTGAGTGGTTTTGTGAATGGTAGTGGTTTTGTGAATGGTAGTGGTTTTGAGTGGTAATGGTAGTGGTTTTGCGAGTGGTTTTGTGAGTGGTATTGGTGGTAGTGGTGACTGCCTGCCTGAACTCTGGTTGCATCAAGGTCACTCCCTCTTCTACCTACCTACCTTCCTTCGTCCTCACTCCCTCTCTCCTCTCTCCTCTCTTTCCTCACTTCCTCCTCTCTCTTACCTACCTCCTCACTCTCTCCTCTCCTCCTTCATTTCTTCCTCTCTCTACTTACCTCCTCACTCCCTCTCCTCTCTCTACCTAGCTCCTCACTCCCTCAATATCTTCTCCCATCACTTCCCCTAAATCCTCCCTCCCTCCTTCCCTCTCCAACTATCTCATCTACCTCTCCATCACTCTCTCCTACCTCATCACACCTTTCCTTTCAACCACTCTCTCCCTCTCTCTCTCTCTCTCTACCTACATCACTCTCTCCTTCCTCTATCTCTCTCTCCTTCCCTTTTCCTCAGTCCCTCTCCTTCTCCCATTCTCTCTTCTATACTTCCTATACAATATCTATTTTGCCTTTCATTATAATATTATTATACCGTCACCGTTATGCTAAATTGAGTTTCTCTTGGTATGAAAGTCGTATGTTATTTTCAGAGGAATGGTTTCTTGCATGTTATAGTTTGTTATTATATTTCAGTGATGGTATATTTCTCGTCCATTATATGAAGTATGTACAGCCATGGCTGATAGTGCTGGACCAGTGCCCAAGGAGTGTTGGTGAGCAACTGAACAGAGTTCAAACAAGTGAATTTTCCAAACCATTCTCAACGTTGAGAGAGGTTTAGAAGACTCACTATTTCGAACTCTGTTCAGTTACTCTCCAACCTTCCTTGGACCCTGGTCAAGCACTATTAGTCATGGCTGTACTTACACTCGTGATACACAATTTCTGACCAGAGTTTGGGGAGCAGAAAGCTTCGAATCACCTGGTATTGTTCATTTACCCTCCCAGTACACCTAGGATATAGAGGCTGAGTTCGAATGCAGCTTGTGTGTGTGTGTGTCAGTGTGTGTGTCAGTGTGTGTGTGTGGTGCCTGCTGTTTGCCTCTGGTCAGAAATTACGTATCAGGAGTGTACCGTGTGAATATGCATGAAAATTATTGCATAGTGTCTTCTGATTCCTCCTGACTATATTATGCCACGAAACAAACAACCTCCTTCCATAGGTATAGTTGTGGTGGTAAGTGTTTCGTGGTAATATTTAAAAGACTCGTTCGTATGTGTGTGTGAGTGTGTGTGTGTGTGTCTTTATGATGGTTTGGGTGGGCTGATAAGAGAGAGAGAGAGAGAGAGAGAGAGAGAGAGAGAGCGAGAGGGGGGGGGATTGTGAGGAAGGAAGAGAGGGGTAGTTGAGGTGGGGGTAGGGGGAGCCAAGGACGTTCCCACACTGCCTACTACTAGCCTACTACCTCTCTCTCTCTCTCTCTCTCTCTCTCTCTCTTATCAATTTGCATGTTATTTATTGTTACTGCTACATTTACAGTATTTTTTATGTGTGTGTGTGTATAGTATGTATGTGTGTGTGTATGTGTATTTGTGTGTGTGTATATATGTATGTGTATGTGTATATTTATAATATACAATGTATGTATGCATGTATGTATATGTGTGTGTGTGTGTGTGTGTGTGAGAGTGTGTGTAAATATATATGTATGATATATGTATATGTATTTATGTGTGTGTGTGAGTGTGTTTATATATATATATATATATATATATATATATATATATATATATATATATATATATATATATATATGTATAAATGTATGTATGTGTGTGTGTATGTGTTTAAGAATCACCCACCTAGAAATTCAACCCGAGGCCAGTGAATGGAATGTGACACAGATGTTCCCCAATAGGTCATGTGTCGATCACCAAGAAAGAAGAGTAACAAAGAAAATAAGAATAAAAATAAACACCGTAGATAAATAAAAATAAAAAAATAAATAAATAAATAAATAAATAAATAAATAAATATACATACATAAATAAATAAACAGATAAACAAATAAATAAACAAATAAATAAATAGATGAATAAATAAATATATAAATAAATACATAAATCAATAATATATAATAGAAAATAAAACTAAGGATTCAATTCTTTCGACACCTCAGATAATGGATGTGGAAATATATATAGTTTGTTTATTCCCTGAGTATCATGAACTGTGTGTGTGTGTGTTTAAGTGAATTTGTGTGTATATGTGTGTGTGTTTAAGTGAATTTTTATGTATATGTGTGTGTGTATATGTGTATGTGTAAGTGAATGTGTGTGTAAATGAAAGAAGGTATGTGTGTATACATTCTCGTGACATTATAAACAGTGCCAACCAGACCATAAGCCCGTGCTACGCACGATACGATATTTTTTCCTTCCCAGTGGTGGCAGCGTGCCTGAGCGTGGAATGTAAAGAAACCGAGTGGGTTGACATGCATACGATAAAAGTGAAGTATGTGTAATTAAGTAATTAGTGGGGTGTTTTTTGTGACGAAAATATCCTCTGTCCCCCCCCTCACTGTCACACACTTTCCGAGTATGAATTACTGGCGCTGTAGGTGGTCACATGACAATTTGTATATCATGACAGACATACAGAGTCTCTTCATTTAGATATATAGATATATCCTTTAGAGAACCATCAAAACCCTTCCTACTTCATAGTAATATTTCCTTGTGTACAGTACAGTAAGTAAGTAGCCGAAGTTAATGTTACATCCTCTCATAGGGAGGAGAATTTAATTGTAGCCTTTTCCACGGTTAAGGGGGTGCGAGAATAGGGGGACATGAGGTTTGGGGTGGGTAGAAAGCCTGTACCTTATTCCTGCATCCCCCTAGCCTGTCCCCTTACTCCTTTTTATTCACTGCATCTCTACACTTAAACAATAATAACACGTAAAAGCATAAAGGTATTATTACAGAATAACTGAGTTTTCGGCTATATAGGCTTGAGCAGTATTACCACATTAGGCTGGGTCCTGGAAATTTGCCCAGGTCATTTTACGATAGTTTACACTGGTTATACCCGGTAGTTTGCCCAGGTTACGTCCGGTAGTTTGCCCAGGTTAGGTCCCGGTAGTCTACTGTGGTCTAGGTTTGGTTAGGTCAGATCAGGTAAGACTAGTTTCCAAATCATATTTGTAAACGGGGCATATCTCGAAAACGAGGCATTTCCGAGAGTAACACCATAGATGAAAAGTGTCTTAGAATGGTCCAAAATAGTGGATAATGATACTAATATTTACAATATAGTGAACCCAGGTTTTCTGTAAATTTACCAGCATAAAATTAATTGGATACTCACTGGAATTTCCTGGTATATCCATCGATGTGTTTTCCATGTTTCTCGGATCTACAGTATCTAGTAGGGTTGGCGAGGAATTAATGGCTTCATGGTGAACACGAGTACCAGTAGACTATGTTTTTACACGGTATATAGATCACTGGTGGGACTGGTGGTAGTTTTCATTCGGTGGCTATTTATTGACTGACCAATTAAGTACTGTTGTTGTTGTTGTTGTTGTTGTTTGTTTGTTCACTTCACTTTTATGTTTTCATCCCCGTTTTTATTAGTGTTTTTAATTAGTGTTTTGTGGTCAAGGTAGTTTTGTGACCTATATAATGATGTGAAGTGTGGGGCCTGCTGTGTAAGTCAATAAATCACCACAAATTACAATAAAAATGGGGGAAATACCGGTGAATGGTGGGTGGCAGAGGGGGTGAGGGGGTGAGGGGGGAGGCACAGCGGGAAATACGTCAACACACCTTTCCCATCTGGTGGCTGAGTCGGCACTGAGTTTAATAAATGGGAGTTGTTTCAGTTGAAGCCTCGTTTCGGTGTTTCTGTTTACAACCAACCATCAGTGTTATTAGTGTAGAGATTATATAGCCAAAGCACCAAAAATAGCCAAACAAACTAGCCCCTTTTGGCGAGATAATAGCAAACCTAACCTAACCTAACTTAAGGGGAGAGTAAACTTTTGATAGATTGGAGTGCCTTGATTCCTCCAAAGTATGCCAGGAAACAGACCCAAATGAAGAAAAATAATGGTATCCTGTTGCCTGGAATAGTTTGGAGGAATTATAATCTCCAAAAATGTCAAAACTATACCTTCCCCTTAAGGTTGTAGTTCTTTTTTGGTACATTGGAGTGTCTTAATTCCTCCAAAGTATGCTAGGAAACAGGACCAGAAGAGCAAAATTAATGGTGTTCTGTTGCTGGGTAATAGTTTGGAGGATTCAGCAGTTGCTCCAGAATTACCAATACAAAACATGATTAAGTACACTGTTGGTAAATCTGGAGCAACTCATTCCTCCAAACTTTCCAACAAGTAAGGGGAGATTCTCTTGTTGGTGAATTTTATAAAAGGTCTCCGATTCCTTTAAACTATATGTCACGAAACAGCAGATCCACCATTAGTAAAGTTGTAACGCAGGAATCACTAACCTTCCATTTTATCCAACAAGAAAATTTCCCTTTAATTAATAGACCACCATTATTCTAGACTAAAGGGTTTTAATATAATCAAAGCCTAACAACATATAGGATACATCACACTTCCTTTGACAAGTTGGTTCTATATTATCCAGTGTGGAAGGTGTTCAGTCTCACTCCTTCCTTCCTCAACCACACCACTTACAATCTCTCATCAACAACCAGAAAATGATTAATATCGAAGCAGCAGTGTCGTTCATTTACGACTTTATAATGAGACTCATGTTCAGTCGGTCAATGAATGAATGACACTGCTTCGATACTACAGTAGAAAGATTCTGGTTGGTGGCATGTAAGAAGTTCGAAGCTGTAACCTGTCGACCAGGAAGGAGGGACCGAGACTACCGTACCATCGTCCACATTGGATATAGTACAATCTTTCAAATGGAGCTGTATAGTCGGCGGCAAAAGTCATGTCGCCTCTCTTGCTTCACCGAGGCA
The DNA here is from genome assembly GCA_034508575.1 of Petrolisthes manimaculis. Taxonomy (NCBI): domain Eukaryota; kingdom Metazoa; phylum Arthropoda; class Malacostraca; order Decapoda; family Porcellanidae; genus Petrolisthes; species Petrolisthes manimaculis. The sequence goes on along the minus strand of JAWZYT010006355.1, from coordinate 40,115 downwards.
CGCAATGTTCGTAGACTCGATTATTAGGAGTAGAAAACATGCGTATATCTCGAGTCCATGAACACTGTGCGTCTCGGTGAAGCAGGCGAGGCGACAGGACTTCTGCCGCCGACTGTACGTTACATATTAGGACAATGTATTGTAGGTATTGATAAACTTTGTCTGGACACAAAACGCAATGATAACTATATCACGTTACCGGTTTATATATATATATATATATATATATATATATATATATATATATATATATATATATATATATATATATATATATATATATATATATATATATATATATACTCAGACTCTGTTATACGAAAGTTCTTACTGTTCTGTCTATTATTTCTCCTGTGGTTATTTTGCATACACACATCCCACGGTGAAGTGAGGTTTCTGCATATATATATATATATATATATATATATATATATATATATATATATATATATATATATATATATATATATATATATATATATAATAATAATAATAATAATAATAATAATAATAAATATATAATATATACTATATATATATAGTGTAGGTCCAGGTGCAACATGAAGTATAGGTGACCCGGAACTGGCTGTGGAGTGGTGTGGAGTGGAGGGAGGCTGCAGCAGCAACATGGGACTGCTGGGACTGGGACTGGTGGGACTGAGGCAGGAGGTAGACAAGCCGGTACCCAGACAGATGTTGGGCAGGTGGTGGTTACTCTAGTATGGTGACTGGAAGTGCAGGTGGCATGGATTGGTGAGGTGCTGCATTTAATGGAACTCAGATGGTAAGACTGACTGTCAGACTTAAAGGTGCTCAGACTGAAGGTGACAGGTCGGCTAAACTGGTTTGTTGGAGCTGTAAGTGGTAACCCTTTCTCAATGATTAAACAATACACATATATATACACAGTACAACTTACAATGTTACACTTTACCTCTATATGATAATGATATAGGTATGATAATTAAAGTACAACTCCAATGATTCTTTATGGTATTCCACTCGTCACACTTTCATAACATCACCAACCTTTATATTTGTATATTTATTATGTCTAACCTATTCATTCCTTCACTACCGTACGTAAATATCACCACCGAATGAGCCTCTATCAATCTACCTCCATAGCAACATGTTATAATCAGATCAAGGGTTCCTAACACGTAGAAAATTTAGTATACTGCCACAATCAAATATCCACCGACACTTTCCTTCCATCGTGCAAATAAATCTGTATCATATTAAAAAAATATAATCATACAACAACACCTTATGTCAACTCATCCCCTTCAATTATTATTATTATTTTGAGCTGCTGCAAAATCATACACTTATTGTTCTTTATTACAAAGATATTTACTACGAGGGAAGGAAAGTGTCGGTGGTTATATGATTGTGGCTGTCATTCATTTCGAAACACCAAATATTTCTAGCAGTAAAACTTTAATCAATCAGAGAGCAGAACAATGAAAACAATTATTAATGCCAACAGTGTGTGCAGAATAAAGACAGACCCTTTTATAACCATGCAATGATCTGTGTACCAATGAATTCCCGAGGCCAGCTAGATGTGTACTATCATATCAAAGACAAAACCATATATAGGAAAATACCTCAGGAAAAATCAGAGTCCCCAAACACTAACTCTTGCAAGGGGCAAATTTGGCTGACAGTAAATAATATAAAAATCCCTAGAATATGCATCCCAATTATCTAATAATAATAATAATAATAATAATAATAATAATAATAATAATAATAATAATAATAATTTACATAAACTTCAAGGGGCACAAAACAATAGACACTCAAATACAAATAATAATAATATTAATAATAATAATAATAATAAAGGCAGTACAGAACACATACATTTTTGACCAGTCTATTGACCTACAGTATATGAGCACAAGTAAGGTGACAAGGATACAGCAGATGAAACACACACACACACACACACACAGGACAAAGGTGTTGGTATCAGAAAGAGATGTTGGTGTTGTAGGAAGGAGAGACGAAAAGAGGAAAGGGATGGGTTGAGGTGTTGGTATACGATGGAGATGTTGATGGTGGTGAAGGAAGGAGGAGACAAAAGGGGAAAAGATGTGTGTGTGTTGATTTTTAGTTCCTTGTCTACCCTTCTACAAGCCCCAGCCAACACTCTGGTGAATGTTGTCTCTAAATTTAGGCCATGAAGTTATCAAATACACGATGAGAAATTATTATCTATATATATTATAATTATGTATGTACTGTACACTCGGATACCAAAGTCGAAGCCCAAGATCTGAAGCAGGGGGGGTGTTTCTGGATGACAACTCACGCAAACCATCACAGGGACACATACACTTGGAATCAATGAAGACTTTGGGTGGGCTGTCGTCCAGAAACCACCTGCTTCAGATCTCAGGCTTTGACGCAGATGGACAACAGACTATGGTATCCGATTGTACACACACACTCTCTCTCTCTCTCTCTCTCTCTCTCTCTCTCTCTCTCATACACACACACATACCCTGCATTCGAACTCAGCCTCTATAGGTGTACTGGGTGGGAAATGAACAATACCATACGATTCGAATCTTTCTGCTCCTCACACTCTGGTCAGAAATTATGTATCACGAGTGTACCGTACATTATAAAATTATATAATAGTGTATCATATTATTACTCGGTTTTCTATGGAAGGTTAAGAGGCCAGGGATTTATTGAGTAACTTTTATGAGTAACTAAAGAAAATTCTCCATCCAAGTTCTCTGTCTCGCACACTTGTTGGACATTACTTCTAGTGTCTCTTACCTAATGTATGTGAGTATGTGTGTGTGTGTGTGTGTGTGTGTATACGTGTGTGTGTGTGTGTGTGTGTGTGTGTGTGTGTGTGTGTGTGTGTGTGTGTGTGTGTGTGTGTGTGTGTGTGTGTGTGTGTGTGTGTGATTGGTTTCGTGTATTATTATAACCTGGTCAAAATGAGTGTAAACATATTTTACGAACAGATCAGATATACCAGTTTTAGACCACACCTGTACAACTTTAATTAAGGGGGTGCGGGAGTAGGGGACATGCTTAGGGGTTGTTTGAGGGGTGCAGGAGTAGGGGACAGGCTTAGGGGTGGTTTGGAGGGGTGCGGGAATAGAGGACAGACTTCGGGGTGGTTTGGAGGGGTGCGGGAATAGGGGGACAGGCTTCGGGGTGGTTTGGGGGGTGCAGGAATAGGGGGACAGGCTTAGGGGTGGTTTGGGGGGGTGCAGGAATAGGGGGACAGGCTTAAGGGGTGGTTTGGGGGGGGTAGAAAGCCTGTCCCTCTACTCCCTCACCCCTTAAGGACCCTATTTCATGTGATCGTGTATATGGGAACTGGAGACTTCTGATTCCTCCTGACCATAACTACGAAACACGCTCCTTCCTTCCCTATAGGTGGTGGTGTTTTGTGGCAGTAATTGAAGGACTCATTTACCTTTAAGTATCTATAACTGCATCACATCACAGGGATCCCTAATTTCTTCGTTTTTTAACATACTAGATGGATGGGACATTGGGTACTACGAAACAAACTCCTTTCTTAATTAATTAAAGGTAGTGTTTCGTGGCATTATTTGAAGGACTCATTATACATTCGGACTACATCACACTTAATGTCACTAATAGGGGATCTGTTTCGTGGCATAGTTTGGAGGAAGTAATCACAGACCTTCCTATTCACCAACAAGAAAATCATTCCCCCCTGAAGGCCATGCATGCAGAGATGTATGTATGTACAGCCACAATCAAATATCCACCCACACTTTCCTTCCATCGTGTAGTAAATATCTTGGTAATAAAGAACAACACGTGTATGATTTTGCAGCACCTCATATTAGTAACAATTGAGGGGGTTGAGTTGACATAAGGTGTTGTTGTATGATTATATTTTTATATGATACTGATTTATTAGCACGATGGAAGGAAAGTGTCGGTGGTTATTTGATTGTGGCTGTACTTGCAGATGGACCATTATTGCGTATATACTCATCTCACACTCCCCAAATCCGAATGACAAACCACATTTTTTTTATATATACCTCAACCTCGGGAATGTAGACTCTCAGTAGCCCGTGAATCTTGTGAGACCCCGAGGTTATTTGGCGTCGCATTTGATGAGACAGTGGAGTTTGATGGTGGTGGAGATGGTGATGTTGGTACCGTAGTTTGTCTTCTGTCCCACTAGATGACCCACACCTTATTTATACACGTCACTATACAGGAGACAAGAGGAGTTACACACACACTAGATGAGACAGTGGAGCTTCGTGGTGATGTTGGTAAACGTATATAGCTTCTCTTCTGTCCCACACCTTATTTATACACGTCACTATCATATTATACACTGAATACACGAAAGGGCCACAACTATTATACACTTCTTTACAGGGGAATATACTGTCAAAACATGGATCCAATAAACTCTCAAAATCATAATGTTGTGAAAATATATGGTGTGTTTATACCAAGATGACTATTAGGCCTACATCTCTCAGTTGGTGACTATGTATGTATGTACAGGACAACACAGTCGGCCTCAGGAATGGGTTACACAGAGCATTGGTTAAAAGGTTTGTGTCTTTATTCTCTATATAGACTGTACACATTGTTCTGCTCACTTCTATATACACAAACAATGGCAACACCAACCAAACAAATGGACACAAATTACCTACAATGTTACCAAGTGGTCTTACCCCCATCTAGGCTCTATCACACACACATATACATTTTACTCCGTTTTCCGTCCATCCTCCTCCGATAAACAAAATATTTTTTCTTGCAAACAAAAGTAATGGTATTCTATTCTTATCTTGGAGTAGTTTGGAGGAATAAGTTGATCCGGATATACCGACACTTAACTATCTCTTTATGGGTCTTCCAACGTCTTCCTTAATTATCAATAGTTATATATATATATATATATATATATATATATATATATATATATATATATATATATATATATATATATATATATATATATATATATATATATATATATATATTCTGTTCTTTCTGTTCTTTCTATACATTCTGTACTTTCCCCTGAAGATGTGAATTACACGAAAGCGCTTGGGACTCCGTGTTTATTTT
>JAWZYT010006355.1:2500-30000 GCA_034508575.1 Petrolisthes manimaculis | reverse complement strand
AATACGAGTAAACAAACACATTGGTGCCACGTTACAGTACACACACCATCAAATATCCACCCAACACTTTCCTTCCATCGTATGTACAAAAAAAATCAGTATCATATCAAAATATAATCACACAACAACACCTTATATCAACTCGACCCCCTCAATTATAATTATGTGGTGCTGCAAAATCATAATATAATTTTGCAGCAGCTCATAATTATATATTACATACATACACGTGTTGTTCTTTATTACCAAGATATATTTTTTTACTACATTGGAAGGAGAGTGTGGGTGGATATTGGACTGTGGCTGTACATCTTTATTACCAAGATATTTTTTTTACTACATTGGAAGGAGAGTGTGAGTGGATATTGGACTGTGGCTGTGTGTACTTGTATAGGCCACTTACATCTTTCTTCATGCCTTCCAGAACGAGAGATTTGAGGTCATTGAGGCAGCGGTTGATCCTCTGTCGTCTCTTCTTCTCCATCAGTGGTTTGTTGCTCTGACAGGAAAACAAAAAAACTGATGATAACAGAGAGATGATATAAGTATAAAATTAACATAACAAATGTATATAATTATTATATTATATGACTATACATAAATATTTGGTAGATTATTAAATGGAAGTATAATTATATAAAAGTAATTAGACTGAGTAATGATATGACATGATATTTGGGTGTATGGGTGAATGGATTAATAAGGGGGTGCGGGAATAGGGGACAAATTTTCTACTCCCCCTCCCCCCAAGCCTGTCCCCCTATTCCCACACCCTCCAAACCCCCCAAGCCTGTCCCCTACTCCCGCACCCCCTTAAGGGAAGATTCTCATTCCTTCCTTTCTTCCTTCCATTATTCCTTCCTTCCCTTATTCCATCCTTCCTTCATTCTTTCTCTTATTCCTTCCTTCCTTCATTCTTTCCTTTAATCCTTCCTTCCTTCCCTTATTCCTTCCTTCCTTCCTTCCTTCATTCATTCATTCATTACTTCCTTCCATTATTCTTTCCTTCCTTCCTTCCTTCCTTCCCTTATTCCATCCTTCCTTCATTCTTTCTCTTATTCCTTCCTTCCTTCATTCTTTCCTTTAATCCTTCCTTCCTTCCCTTATTCCTTCCTTCCTTCCTTTCCTTATTCCTTCCTTCCTTCCTTCCCTTATTCCTTCATTCTTTCCTTTAATCCTTCCTTCCTTCCCTTATTCCTTCCTTCCTTCCTTTCCTTATTCCTTCCTTCCTTCCATCCTTCATTCCTTCTCCTCAAAGTGAGTACAGAAATCAAGGGACCCTGTGAAGGCGTCAGAAAAATGGGAGGTAAACGAGTACTTCAAAATAATATGGCCACGAAATACTCACACACACACACACACCCCTATTTGGAATACTCACACACACACACACACACCTATTTGGAATACTCACACACACACACACACCCCTATTTGGAATACTCACACACACACACACACACACACCTATTTGGAATGAGCGAGCATGTTACGTGGCATAGTCAGGATATAAGCAGAAGGCCTTCATATTATTCTCATACACGATCACAGGGGCCTTGATATTATGGGGGTAACTAACTTATTTCTACATCATTCTACATCTCTCAAATTAATATAACTAAAACTTGATTGATTTTACATGCACACACACACACACACACACACAGTCACTATTGTTTGACGCTGTGGCTTAAAACATTCACACACACACACACACACACACACACATACACACAAACACATTCTCTCACAAATACACACACACATTCTCTCACAAATACACACACACATTCTCTCACTCGCGCGCACACACACACACACACATTCTCTCACAAATACACACACACACAGTCCCTCACAAACAAATAAACACACACCCACACACACAGTCCCTCACTCACTCACACACACACACACACACACACACAGTCCCTCCCTCCCTCACACACACACACATACACAGTCCCTCACAAACAAATAAACACACACCCACACACACAGTCCCTCCCTCACTCACACACACACACACACACACACACAGTCCCTCCCTCACTCACACACACACACACAGTCCCTCCCTCACTCACACACACACACACACACACACACACACACACACAGTCCCTCACTCACTCACTCACACACACACACACACACACAGTCCCTCCCTCCCTCCCTCCCTCACTCACACTCACACACACAGTCCCTCCCTCACTCAAACACACACACACACACACAGTCCCTCCCTCCCTCCCTCACTCACTCACACACACACACACAGTCCCTCCCTCACTCACACATACACACACACACACACACACACACACACACACAGTCCCTCCCTCACTCACACTCACACACACACTCACACACTCACCTTCCTGACATCCAACTTAGTAAAGAGGAGGTGATCATCTTGAATGTAGACACTATTACTGGTACTATCCATGGTGTTACTGGTATTAGTAGTAGTGGTGGTGTTACAGGTACTGGTAGTGGTAGTGGTGGTGTTACAGGTACTGGTAGTGGTACTGGTGTTGTTGTTACTACTGGTGGTCTCCATGTCTCTATATATTGTACACATGTTATTATTATTATTATTATTATTATTATTATTATTATGGTACTCTAGTGGATGAGGATAAGGAACCGTATAATATTATAACTCGTCGTTTTCAGGGAGCACCGTAATTTTACTCTCTGTCCCTTGTGTGTCGAAAATTTTGTCCACTGTGTTTTTTTTGTTTGTCGAAAATATTGAACTGTTTACTGTGTTTTGTTTGTTTGTTTGTTGAATATACTGAATTGTATATTGTGTTTTGTTTTATTGTTTACTCTGTCTTCCTGAAAACACTGAACCGTTCACTGTGTTAATGTTTATAAAATTGATTTATCATATATTATCTTCCTGATCAATTTGTACTGTACACTGTGTCTTTCTGGCAACACTGTACTGTAATACTGTATAATGTCTGTTTTCTTGTTTGTACTATGATATCATTCTGTCCTCGTTGTTTTACTATAATGGTTTTACTTTTCTTTATTGATTTTTTTTTGTCGTGGTCACTGCACTGTTTAACCTCGGAACTGCAGGGTGCTGTCTGTAGGCCGGTGTCAGTAGCCCGTGACTTTTGTGAGGCCCCGAGATTATTGGGTGTCACACTAGATGAGACAGTGGAGCTTCGTGGTGATGGTGGTGATGGTGATGATGGTGATGGTGGTGATGTTGGTACCGTAGCTTCTCTTCTGTCCCACTATATTTATCTTCTGTCCCACACTTTACATGTGACTGGATTGCCATCACTGCATATCCACACACAACACAACACACACACACACACACACTGGCGACCGCTGGCTGGCTGACTGGCGTGTAGTAGTGTGAGCTTCTGGGACCTTAATGAAGTCTCAGCCAGATTGCCCTCACCTCACCGGATACAGGAACAACCAGCCAGCCAGTCAGCCAGTCAGTCAGCCAGTCAGCCAAAAAGTCAGCCAGTCAGTCAGTCAGCCAGTCAGTCAGTCAGTCAGCCAGCCAGAGAGTGAGGAGTGACATCAACAGGACCAAACAGAAGTGAATAGCGATCCAACGAGGGAGTGGGAAAGAAATATAAAAGATTTACCAACACTGTACTACCCCTCCCTCCCCTTACAGAAATCCTATGGTAATATAAGAGAACGTTGGTGGAGTAAATCGAGGTGATATTATGTTTATCCCACGTTGATTGCTTGGCCTCATAATAATAATAAATAATTGACACACTTGCATAATAGACATTTTAAAGGGGGGCAGGAGTAGGGGGACAGGCTTGGGGGGAGGGTTTAGTGGGGTGCAGAAATAGGGGGACATGTGGCTTGGGGTAGGTAGGGAAGCCTGTTGCCTATTCCTGCACCCATCCTAGCCCCCCCCCCCCAAGCCTGTCCTCTATTCCTGCACCCCTCCTAGCCCCCCCCCCCCCCAAGCCTGTCCCCTACTCCCGCACCCCTATAAGAAAAAGTCATGGTTTCTGATTTTCGGATTATTTCTCCTTCAGTTGACTTGCCGGGGAATAAAATGGAAGAAAAAGAAATAGTAAGTGAAGACACACACACACACACACACACACTCTCTCTCTCTCTCTCTCTCTCTCCATCTCTATCTCTCTCTGTGAAGTGATGGTTGATATAGCAGGTAGCGGTGATGAATACAATGAATAACACGTTCAGGGGTAATGTAATGTAATGTAATGTAATGTAATTTAATGTAATTATTATAAGTGTACACTCGTGATACATCATTTCTGACCAGAGTGTGAGGAACAGAAAGAAAGCTTCGAATCCCCTGGTATTGTTCATTTCCCCCACCCAGTACACCTATAGAGGCTGAGTTCGAATGTGTGTGTGTGTGTGTGTGTGTGTGTGTGTGTGTGTGTGGTATTGCTCAATTCCCCATCCAGTACACATATATATAGAGGATGGCTGTGTGTTGTTGTTGTTTTTTTTTTTTTTTTGGTGTGTGTGTGTGTGTGTGTGTGTGTGTGTGTTGACTGTACATTACCTTTGGTGCCACTGTACAGTCAGGGTCAAAAGTACTGTAACTAGGCTTGGGGGGGGGGGGGGGTAGAAAGCCTGTCCCCCTATTCCTGCACCCCCCTAACCCCCCCTCACCAAGCCTGTCCCCCTACTCCCGCACCCCCCAAAAAACCCTCGACTCACCCAAAATAACCCTGCACCCCCTAACCCCCCCCCCCAATCCTGTCCCCCTATTCCAGCACCCCCTAACCCCCCCCCCCAAGCCTGTCCCCCTATTACCGCACCCCCTTAATTACCTACTTTGAAACGGCATACAGAAAGAAGGAGAAAGGAAGATTGAGAGACTAAGGAATAATATGAAAGGAAGGAGGAGGAAGGGAGGAGGAGAGAAAGGAAGAGAAAGAACGAAAGAAAGGGAATGTGAGAGATGAAGGAAAGGGAGGAAGGGAAATACGAAGGAAAATGTGGAAGGAGAGAGAGAGAGAAGGGAGGAAGAGAGGCAAAGGGGAGAAGAGAGACAAGGAGAGAGAAGTAGAAAGAAAAGGAAGGAGGGGAAGTAGAAAGTAAAGAATGGAGGGAAGGAAATAAATTAGGTGGATTAGGAAGGTAGTGGTGGTGGTAGTAGTGTTGGTAGTGGTGGTAGTGGTGGTGGTGGTAGTGATGGTAGTGGTAGTAGTGGTGGTGGTAGTGGTGGTGGTGGTGATGGTAGTGGTAGTAGTGGTGGTGGTAGTGATGGTAGTGGTAGTAGTGTTGGTAGTGGTGGTAGTGGTGGTGGTGGTAGTGATGGTAGTGGTAGTAGTGGTGGTGGTAGTGGTGGTAGTAGTGTTGGTAGTGGTGGTAGTGGTGATGGTAGTAGTGATGGTAGTGGTAGTAGTGGTGGTGGTAGTGGTGGTAGTAGTAGTAGTGGTGGTAGTGGTAGTAGTAGTGGTAGTAGTGGTAGTAGTGGTGGTGGTAGTAGTGGTAGTGGTGGTAGTGGTAGTGGTAGTAGTAGTGGTAGTGGTAGTAGTGATAGTGGTGAGGGGGACAAGGGAGGGGGGGGAGAGGTGGCGTGTGGGAGAGTTCCCACGGCCGCCCACACACTCCCACGCCACGCGACTCACCGGAAGTGGCCTCACCACACACACACACACACACACACCCAGGCATGTGCATACACATATATGCATACTCTCACAAAAACACAGGTACGCACACACACACACACACACACACACACACACACACACACATGTATTCATGTGTGCATGTCTATGAGTGCATGTGTTCATGTGTGCATGTCTATGTATATGTTTATTCATGTGTGCATGTGTATGTATATGTGTGTGTATGTATATATGTATGTATATGTGTATGTGTATATATATATATATATATATATATATATATATATATATATATATATATATATATTGTATTTGGCATTTTTTCAACTGTATTCATTTGAATTTATTTGTTATAATTTGCTTGTTTGATTGTTCACATTAACACAATTTGTTTTTCTTGCCATAATTGTTTGGTCTGTTCACCTTGCCACAGTCTGTTATATTGGATTTTATAATCTGTTTGTCTCAGGAGTTACGACTCGACAGACCGTGCCTTACTATGTATTATTGTTATCTTCACATGTTAAGAATTGTAAATAATGGCAATACATTTACTTTACTTTACTTACTTTACTTTACTTTACACACACACAGACATATGCACACACAAACACAAATATAGTAACGCATATACAAACAATCACACAATACATACACACACATATACATAAACATACATACACTGAGACACACATACATGTATTAACATACGTACTGTACACATATTACACTGATCAACACACACATATACATTCTTACACACATATAAAACACGCTTTGATCACTTCTCGCCTTGATTTCTGTAACAGCCTGTTCTATAATCTAAAGCCTAAAAAACACACTCTAGATCGTCTTCAACTTCTTCAAACCTCTGCAGCTCGTTTGGTCACTCGCACAAAAATGTATGAGCACATCACACCTATCCTATATCAACTTCACTGGCTCCCTATCTGTCAACGCACGACATTCAAGATTTTAGTTTTGACGTTCAAATGCTTTCACGGCCAAGCTCCTCTCTTCCTCTCTGAACTGCTAACCGAGTGGGTTCCAAAGAAGGCCATGCACCCGTCAGGCCACATTCGAAGGAGGACTCCGACTTAAGCCGCTGGAGTACGACGGGTGCGACTTCTACGGTTCCCGCGCTTTCGCTGTCGCTGCACCTACCCTTTGGAATGACCTCCCGATCACTATCCGCACTATTGATAAATTGTCGTCTTTTAAAATCAAATTGAAAACTCATCTCTTTAAGGAATATTTCTTGTAGTCAAAAGCAGCTTTTTATATACATTCGTCTTACTACGTACAGGTATTTAGTTTTAATTTTACGTAGTTTTGTACAGTCCGCTGAGATGTATTTAGAGCTGACTATAAAGAATAAATCATTATCATTATCATTATCATTAATACACACATTCACATAAACACAGTATATATATAGCTTACACACACACACACACACACACAGTATATACACACAAGCTCATATAAGGGTGTGTGGGAATAGGGGGACAGGCTTGGGGGGGCTTAGGGGGGGTTGGTGGGGTTTTGGGGGTGCGGGAGTAGGGGGACAGGCTTGGGGGGGGTTAGGGTAGTGAGGGAATAGTGGACAGGCTTTCTACCCCTCCCCCAAGCATGTCCCTTTATTCCGGCACCCCCCAAACCCCCCAAGGCCTGTCCCCTACTCCCACACCCCCTTATGGAACCTTCTAATTCCTCCTGATTATATAAAAAAAAAAAAAAATCTCCTTCCTTATACTTGACTTTTCGAAGGACTTATGATCGTGTATGTAGGATGAAAATTGGAGGCTTCTGATTCCTCCTGACCATGCCACGAAACAAATTCCTTCTATATAGGTGTGCATGTGTGTTTCGTGGCAATGTTTGAAAGACTCATTTATCTCCAATTTTCTGACTACTTCTGTACATGCAAGGTCACTTAAAATATTTAGGTATATCTCGTAAGAAAAACACAAAACTTTACAATATTGTCTGGAGCAAAGGTGTCCTATTCTGTAAAAATGTCTTTAAATATTCTTTGTTTCGAATATTAAATTATTATTTTTCTGTAAAATATTCACATTAATTTTATACTATCTTTTATACTTAGAAATGGGTTTTGGGGGGTGCGGGAGTAGGGAACAGGCTTGGGGGGGGGGGGGTTAGGGGGTGCGGGAGTACGAAACAGGCTTGAGGGGTATTGAGGGGGTGCAGGGGTAGGGGGACAGGCTTGGGGTGGGACAGGGTTATGTGGGTTATTCAATATACAGTCGTGGTCAATAATAAACATCCACATATTGGTATTTCAAACAATTTATTGTCGAATGTTTTCACGTTCATATATGATGTTTTTGTTTTAAGGGGGTGTGGGAAACGGGGGACATGCTTAGGGGTGTGTGGGAGTTGGGGGACAGGCTTGGGGAGGGATTTGGGGTGTGTGGGAGTTGGGGGACAGGCTTGGGGAGGGATTAGGGGGGTGCGAGAATAGGGAACAGGCTTTCTACCCCCCCCAAGCCTGTCCCCCTATTCCCGCACCCCCCCCCCCCAAGCCTGTCCCCTACTCCCACACTCCCTTAAGTAGTAAATTAAAAGATGATACCAAATCTATTTATTGGAAAGTTTATCATCTAATACTAGGGTCACACATACCCGAACTCGAGTCTGAATGCATCCCGAAGTGTGTTCGGTTTGTATTCGGGATGCATTCGGGCAATGATTCGGGGTGTTCGGGAATAGTTCGGGAAGAGTTCGGGAATGGTTCGGGGCCATTTGCAAAAGTTCGGGATTGAATCGGAAAGCTTCCCGAATGTTTGGTGTTGCATGAAACATTCGGAACCAATTCGGAATGGCCAAAAATTCGGGGAGAGATCGGGATATATTCGTAAACTATTCGGGAATACTTCGGAACTTTCGGTATGGCATCTGTTTGCATTCGGTTTGCATTCGGTTTGTATTCGGTTTGAATTTTGGCCGTTGGAGAGAGGGGGAGTAGCATCATACACACACATATACACTTACATATATATACATACATGCATACATACATACATACATACACACACACACACACACACACAGAATACATACATACACACACACAGATAATAATACATACTTACACACACAGAGAGAATAATACATACATACACACACACATAGAATAATACATACATACACACACACAGAGAATAATACATACATACACACACACAGATAATTATACATACATACACACACATAGAGAGAGAATAATACATACATACACACACACACAGAGAGAATTATACATACATACACACACAGAGAGAGAATTATACATACATACACAGAGAGAGAGAATAATATATACATACACACACACACAGAATTATACATACATACACACACACAGAGAATAATACATACATACACACACACAGATAATTATACATACATACACACACACAGAGAGAGAATAATACATACATACACACACACACACAGAGAATTATACATACATACACACACAGAGAGAGAATTATACATACATACACAGAGAGAGAGAGAGAATAACACATACATACACACACACACAGAATTATACATACATACACACACACAGAGAATAATACATTCATACACACACACACACAGAATAGTACACACACACACACAGAGAGAATAATACATACATACACACACACACAGAGAATAATACATACATACACACACACACACAGAATAGTACATACACACACACACACAGAATAATACATACATACACACACACACAGAGAATAATACATACATACACACACACACACAGAATAATACATACATACACAGAGAGAGAGAGAGAATAATACATACATACACACACACACACACAGAATTATACATACATACATACACACACACACAGAATAATACATACACACACACAGAGAATAATACATACATACACACACACACAGAGAATAATACATTCATACACACACACAGAATAAATAAATAAATAGAGTGATAGAGAGAGAGAGAGAGTAATATAATATAATATAATATAATATAATATAATATAATAGTAACAATATAGTGTACACCAACTATATATACAATCTGTCAGACTTCGGTTGGGGTTCGGTTTGCATTCGGTATGGCATCTGTTTGCATTCGGTATGTTATCCGTTTGCATTCGGTTTGATTTCGGAACGAAAACAACACATTATATTTTGAATTTCAAACTTCGGTTTCGATTCGGAATGACTTCGGTATGACTTCGGTATGTATTCGGTATGCATTCGAAAGTGCGTTTCGAATGCATACCGAATACATACCGAATACATACCGATGAAAACTTGACCTTGAAAAAGTTCTCTGAACATGCCCGAATGCATCCCGAAGTCACTTCGGGATGCATTCGGACTCCAGTTCGGGAATGTGTGACCTAGGCTTAAGCAACAGAAGGAAACTGTGAATCTCGTACGCGAGTTATAATAATAATAATAATAAACGGTTTATTTCTTTGGCAGCCAAACTGGATGATTATATTTGACCACCACTGTATAATTATATAACTGTGTGTTTGTGTACTGTATGTTTGTTTGTGTACTGTATGTGTGTTTGTGTACTGTATGTGTGTTTGTGTACTGTATGTGTGTTTGTGTACTGTATGTGTGTTTGTGTACTGTATGTGTGTTTGTGTACTGTATATATGTGTTCTATTCTGTAGGGACTCTGTATTGTAGTCAGAATAGTGGAGATAAATGAGTCCTTCAAATATTGCCATGAAACACACACTCCTATAATTATATGGAAGGAGTTTGTTTGGTGGCATGGTGGTCAGGAGGAATCAAAAGCCTCCAATAGGGGACAGGCTTGGGGGGTGGGGGTAATAATGGGACAGGCTTGGGGTGGGTAGAAAGCCTGTCCCCTATTCCCAGACCTCCCTAACCCCCCAACCCCCCCAAGCCTGCCCCCTATTCCCGCACCCCCTTAAGCAAAACAAAGGAAAGATAAGAGAGATTGAGTTTGATAGCATTCCTTTCTTTGAGGGCGTTGTAGTGGTAGTGGTAGTGGTGGTAGTGGTAGTGGTGGTAGTGGTGGTAGTGGTAGTGGTGGTAGTGGTAGTGGTGGTAGTGGTGGTAGTGGTAGTGGTGGTAGTGGTAGTGGTGGTAGTGGTAGTGGAGCAACTGTATGATTCCTCCAAAGTATTCCAAGCAACAACAGTACACTATTATTTATACCTATATATTCCTTGGTCTCGTTTCCTGACATACTTTGGAGGAAGGACTGAAGGCTGTCCAGTCTAACAAATAATAAGGGGTGTGTGGGAGTATAGGGACAGGCTTGAGGGAGGGGGGGTGCGGGAATAGGGGACAGGCATACTATTTCTCCCAACGCCCAAGCCTGTCCCCATATTCCCGCACCCCCCTAAGCCTGTCCCCCTATTCCCGCACCCCCCTAAGCCTGTCCCCCTATTCCCGCACCCCCCTAAGCCTGTCCCCCTACTCCCGCAAACCCCTAAGCCCCCCACAGCCTGTCCCTTACTCCCGCACCCCACTACCCCCCCCCCTAGCCTGTCCCCTACTCCCGCACCCCCTTAACCCCCCCCTAGCCTGTCCCCTACTCCCGCACCCCCTTAAAGAGTATCATGGAAAAAAGAGGTGGTGGGAATATTTGATAGAGGTCAAGTGTTGGTGATAAAAGGGTACACTATCTCTATCTCTCTCTCTGTCTCTCTCTCTCTCTCTGTCTCTCTCTCTCTCTCTCTCTCTCTCTCTCTCTCTCTTTCTCTGTCTCTCTATCTATCTCTGTCTCTCTCTCTCTCTCTCTCTCTCTCTCTCATATACTCACTTGAACTGACTGCTTATATATATAAACTCTCCCTCTTCTTAGCCCCTCGTTATCTCTCTGTTAATCTTAGCATCTGTTTCATATAGCAACAAGGATACACATTATGGTTGTGGTATGCCTGCCTGTTCGCCTGCATATTTCTTTAATTGGCACTTTTCCTTCCTCCTTGCTAGTTGTTGTAGCACCCTTGGCATTGCACTAGGGTAAATCTAAGGTCCACCAGAATCACGGGGTAAAGATTCAGTTTGAAAACAATCTGAGCACAAAAAAAGTCAGTGCACTTATTCCACCCAGGCAGACGTAACTAGTAAATGTTGAAATGTGTCAGTCAGTGTCCGGCAGCAATAGGTTGTTAGAATACCGCCCTCTGTCAGACTTACGGTGAAAAATACGTTTAAAAGATACTAAGGTTGTTTATATTGTTTACTTCAGTTGTGACACATCTTCCCTTCGATGGCGGTGGCAGTTAGTATATTTTTTTGATTCTGTATATATATAATTTATTCACTTGAACCGCCGACTGCCTATAAAATCTTCCTCTTTTCTCTATATATTCTAATGTTTCATAATAATATATAATTATAGCCGATACGTTGTTTATTCACTTCAACTTAAAGTATTATAAAATATATATTTTTCCTCTGTTCATTCTAGTATTTCATAATTACATAGAATTATACATTGTTTATTCATCTGAACTGACTCATTATTATTATTACGATTATTAGTATTTTACTATTATTTTTTCTCTATCTGGTCCTTCTTCCTGGCATACTTTGGAGGAATCAACGCCAAAAGTATACTATTCCCTTAATTCTGTTTGTGTGAATTGAAGGACTACCGATGCCTCAAAAAAAAAAAAAAAAAAAAAAAATATATATATATATATATATATATATATATATATATATATATATATATATATATAATACGGTAATAATAATAATAATAATAATAAACGGTTTCTTTCATGGCATTGTTTTGGAGGACTCGCTAACCTCCAATTTTCTGACTACATCACGGGAGTTCACTTGCTCACAAAAAATCCGCTGCCCCAACGTGATAAAATACTGCTGCTGTATAATTATAAGAGGCGTGTGATAACCTCGTGGGAAAAGTCAATGATTAGAGTACTCACTACCCTATACAAGTAGCCTATATATACTCACTCTGGCCACCACCACTACATGAGACACTCCATGCAGATACACATTACAACACACCACCAGGCAGGCAGGCAGGCATCCCAGGACAACACATTACCACAACACGGAACAATAAAAAACACAACAACAACAACAACGCAGTACAGAAAAACATAGCACAGTACAACACAACAACAACACGACACAGTACAACTCAACACAACATAATACAAACCAACACAGCACAGTACAACTCAACACAACACAACTCAACACAACATAATACAAATCAACACAGCACAGTACAACTCAACTCAACACAACACAACTCAACACAACATAATACAAACCAACACAGCACAGTACAACTCAACACAACCCAACACAACTCAACACAACCCAACACAACACAACATAATACAAGATGGTAGCCATGAAGGTGTTGGTTTGTCTGTTGGCCCTACGTCTGGTGATGGCTGCGACCAACGTTATACATGAGGCAGGGTTGGGTCCTGCTGTCACCAACCAAATGTTTTGTTCCAGAGACGAGAACAGTCACGGTAAGGTGGTGGTATTTTTCAGTCAGTCTGTCTGTCTTTGAACTGTATAGGGTCAGCCATGGAAGCCGTGGAGAAGTTAAGCTCCACGCAAGAATATTTGTGTGAAGACAAAATGTGATGCTCTATTGTTTTGTTTGAGCTTATCTTGCAGGGCTCGTAGCTTTGGTCTCTATCAGGAGGGTATTGCTACATACTTTATTACACATTCAACAGAAACAATGAAAGCCGCTGCTGCTGCTGTACTCAAATGTATTTCGTTCAGTAACCCTCTAAATGCCTCGACCAAAGAAGACCCCTTAAATTCAACTCTTATTTACGTGCCCCACAGAGGAAACCAGGCGCTGCCCATTCCCCTTCCAGGCACTCGGGAAAGAGTGTTACTACTTTGGGAAGAACCCACTCAAAAATTGGCAAGAAGCGAGGAGCCACTGTTTAGGGCTGGGAGGTGATCTAGCTACTCCAAGCCACCCTTACAAGCTGTATTCCTACATTCTGGACAACTTTGGTGAGTGAAAGTTCCTGTATTATAACAGTATCAAATCCCCCAGCATGTTCCTCTGTCAGCCTCTCTCCTTAACAAATCAAACCACAAAACCCTTTCTCACTCTTCCCATAACAAATCTCTCCTTATTATGCTCCTCTTTCTTCCACACACCCTATATTATTATTATTATTGTTATCATGTTCCTTTTTCCTTTCTTTCAGCCTCCCCAGCACATGAATGGTGGGTTGGTGCCAGTCTCAATCACCAGCGTTCAGGTTTTGAGTACATCACGACCAATGAGCCTTTAAGGAGTGGGGATTGGCACCCGACCCTTCCCCAAGCCAGGCCGGGTCAGGACTGTGCCTATATACATCCCCATAACCAACGTCCCTGGGCTAACTTCCCTTGCACCAATGTGGAGCGATTCATATGTCAGTACCCTTGATCTATCACTAACATCTACAACTATACTATAGGTCATTTGATTAAATCTTATGAACCAATATCGCAGAGACCAACAGCTTTAGTTTCGTATCATTTTTGGAAGGTGTTGCATGACTATTGGCCATGACTGTACCACCAGGGCCTGGGAGACTCATCAACTTTTTGCTCTCCAGGGAACCAGCCAGGAGAGTAAACCCTTGATATAATATGATAAAATAAAATATATAAATAAATTCAGAACTTATATCCACCACTTCATTTTCCACTCAGTCCCTCATTGAAGAACACCAATGTTTTCCCAGGCTTCTGTTATATATATTACCATCCAGACTAAATTATTTACTTATATAATGTATTACTTATATTATTACTTACTTTATATCGAGGACCTACCATACTCTGCTATAATACTTCCAAAGGGTAAGTATACAGCCACAATCAAATATCCACCGACACTTTCCTTCCATCGTAGTAAAATAATATCTTGGTAATAAAGAACAACACGTGTATGATATTGCAGCATATCTTAATAATAATTGAGGGGGTTGAGTTGACGTAAGGTGTTGTTGTGTGATTATATTTTGATATGATACAGATAGTAGTAAATATCTTGGATGATGATGTGTAATTATAATTCGATATGACACTGATTATTTGCACGATGGAAGGGAAGTGTCTGTGGTTATAGGATTGTGGCTGTACATACACGACTGGAGGTGAAAATTAAGAACACGCAGCAACACATAAGAATTACAACGACTCTACTGTAAAAAGGGGCAACTCAAGCCACACAAACATTAATTAAGAGGAATTTTTTTTGTGTGTTGGTAAAATCCTGTGTCTAAAATATTCCAAGCAACAAAACACTATTATTTTTACTCTTCTGGTCCTGTTGTTTCCTAGCATACTTTGGAGGAATCAAGGCACTCCAATGTACCATAAGTATACTCTCCCTTTAATTAAGGGGGTGTGGGAATAGGGGGGACAGGATTGGGAGGGGGTTTTAGGGGAGTGCAGGCGGTTTAGGGGGGCTTAGGGTGGGTAGAAAGCCTGTCCCCTATTCCCACACGCCCCTAACCACCCCAAGCCTGTCCCCTACTCCCGAACCCCCTTAAAGTATATACTGTAGTAAAATAAAATTAATGTTCTCTTACAAGTGAGAAGGAGATTATAATAATTATATACCACATCCAAATTATTACAACTACTATACTACTACCACTACTACTATTACCATACATGAATTAAACTATTACTGTACCATGCATGAATTACTATTACCACTACCTTATTACTACCACTATTATTATTACCATACATCAACTACTATTATTACAGTACTACACTATTACCACCACTACTATCATGTTACTATTACCACTACCTTATTACTACCACCATATTACCAGTGCGACTTCCTTATCGTCGTCGCTCTCCATCCTTCGTTTCCCTGCCACCCAACCACCACCACCTTCTCACTGATGTATCTTCTCGTATGTTCCTCCTCACCCCGTCTCAATGAATGTATTCCTGGTTTGGTCTGCCTGATGTTTGGCTTATCCTCCTTCTCCCTAGCTCTTTCCTCAAATTTTTTTCATTGCTCGTCTCACCATATGGTCTTCCTCTTTTACTAACTACCTGTACTTGACCAAACTATCTCATCAATCACCTCATTGAACCTCTCTTCTCACTACATGACCAAAACATCTCAACCTTTTCTTTCTACATAATCAAACCATCTCATCACATCTCGACCACTCTTCTATCTACATAACCAAACCATTTCATCAATCACCTCATCACATCTCACTGAACCACTCTTCTCACTACATGACCAAACCTCTCATCACATCTCATTGAACCTCTCTTTTACCTACATGACCAAACCATCTCATCACATCTCAACCTCTCCTCACTACATAACCAAACCATCTCATGAATCACCTCATCACTTCTCTTCTCCCTACATATCACTTCATCACATCTCCAAGGTAATATAAACTCACCCCATCTTCCACCTGATCTCCGTCCATCAATACAATTCCAAACTGTCAAAGATATTCCATTGTAAAAAATTAAATCCTACGGAATAAGAGTAGGAAGAAACTTTATATAAACTTTATTCTAACAAATATTTTAGGCACATGTAACCTCTCATAGCCATGGAATGCAAATTTTCAAATATAATAAAGGATGGGGATATTAGTTTCTTTGATATCAGCAAGAGGTCTGTCACACATTGCTCTTATAGAAGGTTATTATGATGTTGGTAAAAACTGGAGGTTATCAATGTCTTCAAAACTAACACAAACATAATACTGAACAAGTATAGTTTTGGGCAGTCTGAAGGAATCAAGAATAGTTCCATTTTCACCAACAAAATCATCGCCTCCTTCATTAACATTACAAAGCTTTACAAAAAAATGGGTTAGTTTGCAAAATTAGCTTTCCTAGACTTTGATACCTAAGTATAAAATAATACTATAATATCTATCCAGGCCCATTACTGTAGGAATATATCCATTCTATAAACTGTAGGGATAACATAGCTAAGGAAGAGTGGATAACTTGACCAATATAATTCAAGTGACGGGGAAAAATATTAATTTTTTGCATACAAGGCACAAATAGGAAAAACAATTAAATTAACTTGGATCAATAAATAAAATGTCAGGGCAAGCACATGAGAGAATGCAGACCTGTTGATTGGCAAACTATATAATATGTATGTACTCCCAGCAGATAATTTGACTGAACACACATAAAAGGTTAATAATATGAGGCTGGCAATTTGGAAGCTACAAACATTTTCAAACTGCAACAATAAGAAGCAGCCCACCAAAACATAAGTGGTCTGTCTTGTAATATGTAACAGAGTGAAGGAATTGGTAACCTACAAACCAGCAACCCTATATTATTTCCTACAGAGAAAGAGAGATAGACACCGGGCCAAATGTAAGAAAAGGCAAGGCATAGCATGGGACAGATGGGTATACTGTAATGATCTCTTTGAAGAACACACACCCAATCCTTCCCAACACACACACTATTAAGATTCTCATACATAAGGCACTGAGGCTCACATTACTCTGCAGTCTCTTGAGAAGCTGGACCAAAATGAAAACAGTAATCATGAATTAGGATCATAAGAAAGCTACAAGTACAAAAAATTAAGGTAAACATATGCATCAACTGAATGTGACCAAGAACAGTACACACCTACAAAGTAAAGGGTAATTTGGTCTCATGAAAGTACTTTCAGAGTTGCCAGGTTGAGACTATGTTAGTATGAAAGTTAACAATTGTTGGTAATATATTACTCAAAATATGTAACAAATTATTATATTTATTTTAAAGAAAACTTCTCTCGTCTCATGACTGATGAAGTAGTTCTATTTACCCCTTAAGTACAACACAAGATATTTGGCATATTATCTTTGCTCTGGGTAATACAGTATAATTATGATCTTTTGTAGAAGAGTGAATCTTCTATAGTGACTGTAGTAAACATATGTGTATGTATGTACTCATACAGTATTAGGATTATCAATCTAGGCTTTTGGAGTTTTAGTTGATAAATGTAAAATTTAAATCAAAACTATCCATACAGATGAAATTCACGAACTAAACAGTATTAGTTTCCTCCTTCTAATTCACGTATTAAATGTACTTCTGATTAATTGAATGGTACGAGGAGAAACAATGAATATCAGTGACTATATTGGTACAGTACTTTGTGAAGGTCAGTTAGATATGTACGGCCCCAGTAAAACTTTGCCAAATGAAGTGAAGTTGTTACTGAATTGCCTAGGCCAGTCCTTAAGGGAAGGGAGGGGGGGCAGGTTAAGTTCAAGGCTACATGGTAGTAGTAATCCATATAAATCAAGAAGAAGAATGAGGAGAATCCATCCAGCTACAACAAAGAACAAGAAGTGCTGATGGTGAAGGAAGGAAGGAAGGAAGGGAATAGATCATTACATCATCATACAGTAACAGGGAATATTATGAAAAGGAAGAGAACCCAACAAAATCAGAAAGATGGGAATTGCATAAGAAGAAACACATTAGACAGATAAAAGGTGGAGGATGATTGGGAAGAAAGATAAATAAGATCTGAATGTGAGGAGTGAGTGTAGCCCAAATGATGAAAGGTTTGGTGGACAGTCAAACCATCCCGGGTGTTGTTGTAAGACGTGACTGACTCAGGCATTGAGGACCAGACGCACAAACTCTTCATAGTTGACATTGCCTTGTGAGTCTTCCTGACCTGCCAGAAGCTGCTCCACTTCCTCATCAGTCAGCTTCTCACCTGCAGGCAAAAAAGTTAACCATTAACAGACTTTGCAGGAAAATTGTCAACTCCTCTGGGTAGTGGTAATACAGAAGGCCTTTAATATAAGATTATTAAATCTAACACACATATCCATTTAACACTGGCTCAGTAAATCACTTACATAGTCTGTACGGTTATGAATAACAGAAGCCTGGGAAAACATTGGATGGTCTTTAATGAGTACCGGTACATGGGTTTATCAGAGTGAAATAATTTCCTGTATTTTTTAGAAAGCCTCCTTGATGTCCAAAGTTTGCATGGCTGTGACTGGAGATAGCAGCCATTCAGTGAACTGAAGAGTAATGGTGGTAGGTAAGAATATCCATTATGCTGACAATGATGTGGTACCGCAATGGTACAATTGCCTCCAAAAATTTCGAGACACTCTAGCAGGTAGTGTCAAAAATTTTGGAGACAACTGTACCATGACTACATAAACACACTACAGAGCCATCGTACAGGCACCACACCATCGTATACAAATGTTCTTGCCTACGACCTAATTAAGGCAATAAAATAGATGTCCGAAGTTACACAAACCTGTCAGTTGTTAACCCCAACTCAGGGATATCTTCCAACTTTATAAACATCATTTATACCACACACAGTATTACTACGGTACTAAATTTTTTCCATTATCGATCTATCTATCTATCTATAGCTCTGATGCCTCTCTCCCTCCGGGAACTCCCCCCAAGGGGGTGGCCACGACAGAAAAGTCTCCAGTCTTCCCTGTTCAAACACTCCCTCCTCACTCGGTCCAGCCCTTCCTTCCCCCTCGTGTTCCTCTCCTTTACATACTCTTCCACTCTGTTCTGCCATCTTACTGGTGGTCTGCCTCTCACACCACATCCCACAACTTCACTTCCATACACCTTCTTTACAAACTCCTCATCTTTCATTCTCTCTACATGTCCAAACCACCTCAGAGTATTAGACTTCACTCTCTCAACCACTCCACACTCAATACCAATTACCTTCTCACTCATACCACAACTCTTATACACACTCTCATTACTTTCTCCATCCCACATAGTAAGTCCACATGCACCTCTCAAGTAACTCATTTCCACAGCACCTATTCTTGACTGATGAGCCCTACTCCATGACCATGTTTCCGACGCATATGTCAGTGTTGGCAGGATTATACTATTTCGTAGTCCTCTTTTCACTTTCATACTCACACTTCTACCTTTCATTATCCTCCCCAGTGATCCTATGACTTGTCTACCCTTCATTGCCCTCTACCTTATTTCTACTTCCATACTTCCATGTTTACACATAACTGTCCCCAGGTACTTAAACTCCTTCACTTCCTCCATCCTCTCACCCCTCAGGGTTATTTCACACTTCGTCCCAGTTGGTACTTCTACTCTGTAAGGTGTAGCAAAGTCAATCACTTCAGTTTCTGCTCTTTCAAATACCATCACTTTACTTTTATCATAAAACATCATAAAACGCTTAGAGGTTAGTGTGGCAGGGTTCACAAAAATATATAAATAAAATACCAATAAATATATAAAAAAACAGCATGCACAAAATAAATAAAATATCCATAAATAAATAAATAGTATGCACAAAATAAAAATAAATAAAATATCCATAAATAAATAAATAAACAGTATGCACAAAAAAAAAAAAAATATCCATAAATTAATAAATAAATAAACAGTATGCACAAAATAAATAAAATATCCATAAAATACCAACAAATAAATAAAAAATAGAATGCACATCATAAGAGGTTAATTAATGGGTCAGGGTGGGTTACCTAGGTGAGTCATGAGGTGGCGCAACTCAGCCGAGGAGATGTAGCCGTTGCCGTCCTTATCAAAGTGACGGAGTCCCTCGATAAAGTCATCAGCGGTGTCGACGGGACGCTGCCTCGAGATGGTCTGCATGATGGGCAGGAACACCTCAAAGCTGATCCTCTCATCTATAAATTAACACACACTAAAGTAATGCCTTGATACCCACTGTAGTTCTTCTCATCTGTAAATTAACACACACTACGGTAATTACTTTATCCTATCATCTGCAAATAAACACACACTAAAGTAATGCCTTAATTTCCTCTCATCTGTAAATCAAAACGCACTACAGTAATTACTTTATCCTCTCATCTGTAAATAAACATACTACACTATGGTAATTACTTTATTTCTATTGTTCATCCTCTCATCTACAAATTAACACACACTATGGTAATGACTTTATGATCTTCTCACTAACAAATAAATACACACTACGGTAATGCATTGATTTCCACTGAAGTTTCTCTCATTTACAAGTTTACACACACTACGGTATTTACTTTATATCCATTGTTCATCCTCTCACCTACAAATAAATACATACTACAGTAATTACTTTATTTCCACAGTTGATCCTCTCATCTGTAAATGCCTTGTTTTCCACTTGTTCCCATAATTGGATATGATTTTGAACATTCCTAGTATTTTTTTTCTATCTAAAAGGTGAGGATAAGTGAGAGGGTTTTCACTCTTTGGTCCACACCCTCTTTACTACAGAGAAAGAGAGAAAACGATAAAGTTATATATAATCTGGTTAGGGTTGGTTCAGAGAGAGAGAAAGATCAGGGAGAGAAAAAGATAATAAAGTTATACAATAATCATGTTAGTGTTGGTTTGTTAGTGTGTGCATCTACTAATCTAC
The DNA here is from genome assembly GCA_034508575.1 of Petrolisthes manimaculis. Lineage (NCBI taxonomy): Eukaryota > Metazoa > Arthropoda > Malacostraca > Decapoda > Porcellanidae > Petrolisthes > Petrolisthes manimaculis. The sequence continues at coordinate 8,914 of JAWZYT010006355.1, read as the reverse complement.
CTGGCCTGTGTTGGTGGGAGAGCTTCTTAACGTCGGACTCGGTTGGGTTTTGTCCGAGGGCTCTCAGTACCTCCCCAATCTGTGACACCTGAATCTTGCCATCACCTTTCTGGTCAAAGATGCAGAAGGCTTCCTGGAATTCTGCAAAAAAAAAAATATATATATATACAAGGGGTTAATTAAATGTTATATCAGGCAAGCAGAATATTTCTTATACACTGTACCTCCAAACTAGACTAATAATTTTAAAAAAACAAACCAAAAGTAGGCCTCTATTCATAAAATCTGCAAAAATATATATATATAATGGAGTAATAAAATGTTATATCGGGCATGCAGAATATTTTTTAGACTTCCAAATTATGATAAAAAAAAACTACTACCTCCAAGCTATCATAAAAAAAACTAACTACAGTTACCTCCAAACTATGATGATAAAAAAACTGACTACGTACTGTACCTCCAAACTATGATAAGAAAAAAACTAACTACCTCCTAACTATGATAATAAAAAAACTAACTAACTACAAGCAGGCCTCTACTCGTCAAAATTTGATACATATACGGGTTAAACAAATATACATTGCTCTTGAAAAACTTGCATTAGAGGAAGTTTGACCGTGTACCGGTATTAGCATTACTTGTACCATACAATAAAAAACCTCTAAGTTAAATTATAACAACAGTGGCTAGGCATTTATGACTTAATGTAAATCACAACTTGTCCATTTTCTCTCCTTCCCAAGCAAAAAAATAACATAAATTAAACACAAATAAGAGAAAGATGGAAAAAATTAACACACTCGTTTTATTGCAAACTGAGGCTTCAAATTTACACTATACAGTTTTATAAACTCTTCTTTTAACCTTTTGACCTTCAAGTGATTAAAATATTACAAAACTTGGTAATTGTATGGTATGGTGTGGTGGGTATGGTGTGGTGGGTATGGTGTGGTGGGTATGGTGTGGGTGTGGTATGATGTGGGTGTGGTATGGGTATGGTATGAGTGGTGTGGGTGTGGTGAGACATGGGTATGGTGTGGTGTGGGTGTGGTGTGGGTGTGGTATGGGTGGTATGAGTGGTGTGGGTGTGGTATGGGTGGTATGAGTGGTGTGGATATGGTATGGGTGGTGTGGTATGGGTGGTATGAGTGGTGTGGATATGGTATGGGTGGTGTGGGTATGGTATGGGTGTGGTATGAGTGGTGTGGGTATGGTATGGGTGGTGTGGGTATGGTATGGGTGGTGTGGGTATGGTATGGGTGGTATGAGTGGTGTGGATATGGTATGGGTGGTATGAGTGGTGTGGATATGGTATGGGTGGTGTGGCTATGGTATGGGTGTGGTATGAGTGGTGTGGGTATGGTATGGGTGGTATGGGTGGTGTGGGTATGGTATGGGTGGTGTGGGTATGGTATGAGTGGTGTAGGTATGGTATGGGTGGTGTGGGTATGGTATGGGTGGTGTGGGTATGGTATGGGTGGTGTGGGTATGGTATGGGTGGTGTGGGTATGGTATGGGTGGTGTGGTATGGGTATGGTATGAGTGGTGTGGTATGGGTATGGTATGAGTGGTGTGGGTATGATATGGTGTGGGTGGTATGGGTGAGGTATGAGTGGTGTGGGTATGGTATGGGCGGTATGGGTGGTGTGGGTGTGGTATGAGTGGTGTGGGTGTGGTATGAGTGGTGTGGGTATGGTATGGTGTGGGTATGATATGGGTGAGGTATGAGTGGTGTGGGTATGATATGGGTGAGGTATGAGTGGTGTGGGTATGATATGGGTGAGGTATGGGTGATGTGGCACTTTTTGAAGGCATCCATTCCCAACCACACCCATTTTTTAAGTGCCACACCAAATTTGGCACCGTACTCATGAACATCCGAGGTGGCGTATACGATAGTGGTGTGTGGTACGGTACGACGGCTCTGTTGTTAAGTCTATGGAGCCATCGTACCGGCACCACACCATCGTATTCACCACAAACGTTCATGAATAACGTACGTATCTTGGAAAAAAAATCTCTCCCTACTCACCGATAATTTGGTCCTCAGAGAAGGCAGCCTGTTGGTAAATAAATAAAAATGGCAGATAGAATATTATTTATGTATGGCAGTCCTTAATTAACCTCTGTACTAAATGGCAGACATGATTATATCAAGGTATGGCAGATAGAATGTTATTATTTACGTATGGCAATCCTCAAAGATCCTCTTCAGCAAATGGCAGTCAAGACACACTATCATTATTATTTACGTATGGCAGGCACAATAATGGTAAAGAATGGTAGACACGATAATATTCAGGTATGGCAATCCTCAGTGAACCTCTGTACCAAATATGGCCACTTTAGAATCACGGCAAAGTGGTGTAAATGAAGTGTATATGAAGTGGTGTGACTTACCATGATGCTGGAGGTTGTGTTGTGTTGTGTTGTTATCGTTCGTCCTCTCCCTGCCACTTGACTCATTGCAGTGTTACCACATCCAATGGACAAACTTCCTCGACTACATCAGCAGCAGCAGAATTTCCCTTTCCCTTTTTACCTCAACTTCAGCATCCGTCGGAATTTACCCCCTATCTTTACCTCAAGAATTTATTTCCTGTTTATTACTCTTGAAGATAGTTGTATATTCCCATGTTTACTCTTGAATATATTCGTACATTGATATTTCGTCTGGTAGAAATTTCCCCAGCTTCAACATCTGAATTTCCCTATATTCTTAAAAAAAAATCACTATTAACTCTTGAAAATAATCGCACATATACCATCTTCATATTTCGTCTATTAGAAATTTTCCCAGTTACTCTTGAACATTATGTATATAATTTCTCCATTAGTATATCTAATTCCTTATATCTAGAAAAAATTATCCATACTTGGCAATACTGCTAAACTGAACTCGTCAAGCCTACAACAACCTCTTTTAAAAATAATTGCACTTGCCTTTATTTTAGATCTTGTTATGGTTAATAAACTCAGATAGAAATGTGTAACTATCAAGATAATTGTTTATTCATTTTCGGCCAAAAATTGTAAATGCAATGATTTTTTATGAGGGTGAGAATTGCAGGTGGTGATAGTATTGGAACCCCTGATGACACACAGCTGACCCGGGGGAAAAGAAAGTTCTTATTATTACATGTAGGACGCAATCTGTTGAAAATTAAGTCCTTTAACATCATCAACTAGGTATAATTCGCACTCATAGTCAATCCATTTAGGCCATATGTTGAATACAAGGCATAGGTTTACTTAAAATATGAGAAATATGTAATAACTCCACACACATACCTCTTCAAACTAATTAACATTATGTGTACGGTACAGTCAGAAACGAGAAATGTTAGTAAAGTTAAGAACAACACAGATAGTGAAGGAAAGAACATCTATGTTTGGTTATGTTAATTTTACTCTTGTATGATTCAATGAAAACATATTTTACATTCCTTGAGCATAATTTTTTTATGATATATTCTAACTCCTCTCTTTCTCTCTCTCCTTCTCTCCTACAGTATATACGAGATGAACAGAACAAGGGAGAGACTGTGTATGTAAGTATGTATGTATGTATGTAGCTCGAGAGTTGTGTACGACCCTTATGAGTGGTAACCAGAAAGGCCAAGTTGGTATAGTTTGCTGACATGGGGCCGCGTACGAAAACAGACAAATGTAGCGGATATGAGTAGAGTGTGTGGCAATATTTGATTACATATTATCTCCACAGGTGGTAATTTGATAGGTAGGGATTTTTTTTATGTCGCTGGCATTTTTTCTATAATACATATACTGTATATTTATTGGTATGACAACATGACATATAAGCCTATAATTATATAGTGCTATACGTGACATTCCAAGAAGAGAATGTATGTATGTATGTATGTATGTATGTATCTGATCTATTGACGACTGACTGCTTGGAGCTGATAACACATTCAAGTGCACCTTACAAAGCACACACACACAAACACAAACACACACACACACACACACACATGTTCCCAGCAGTTTCATCTATGTTTAGACTGACATCGTTTACAAGCTCGATCGGGCTGCGTCTGTTTCCTCCCTTCTTAAATAATATCTTCTTTTTACGAAATCTCTCTACATGCAGCGTTTGTACAGCACAGCCAATCAATCAATCAGTATTCCAGACATAAGAAATAAATAAATGAACTTAAAATAGATTCTAGTGGGTCTATTTATTATTATTATTATGTGACGAAACATACACATCGTATCACACAGTCTCACACACACACACACACACACACTATTTGAGCTAGGCTTGGTAAACTCTGGATATGACGTCACCATGCATGTAGTGTAGTATAGGCATGATTCACCACCACCACCACCACCTGATCGAGGCAATTAGCAAGCTACAGTATGTCCACCTGTTAATTCCTATCATCCACCACCACCACCTGATCGAGGCAATTAGTAATGTACAGTATGTTCACCTGTTAGTTCCTGTCATTTTCGTACCATATCTATATAGCCGAGAGGAAATCTTATATGGTCGATTATTTCACTGTTAAAGGAGTGTGGGAGTAGGGGACAGGCTTGAGGGGGGACTGGGGGTGTGTGTGGGAATAGTGGGACAGGCTTGGGGTGGGTAGAAAGCCTGTCCCCCTATTCCCCCACCCCCCCTAACCTCCCAAAAAACTCCTAAGCCTGTCCCCCTACTCCTGCAACCCTCCAAAAAAAAACCCAAGCCTGTCCCCTTATTCCCACACCCCCTTAATAAAATGTTTCCCAATATACTGTACTCTGTCACTCATTGAAGACACAACTTATGTTATTTATTACCATATAGACTTAAGTTATTTACCAAGCATGTGTGTGTTAAAAGGACAGTGTATGTATGCATGTATGTGGATGTGTGTGTATGTGTTTTCCCAGGCTTCTCATGTTTAATACCATACAGACTAAGTGATTTACCAAGCATGTGTGTGTTAAAAGGACAGTGTATGTAATAATAATAATGTATGTGTATGTATGTATGTGTTTTCCCAGGCTTCTCATTTTTAATACCATACAGACTAAGTGATTTACCAAGAATGTGTGTGTTAAAAGGACAGTGTATGTATGTATGTATGTATGTGGATGTGTGTGTATGTGTGTCTTCCCAGGCTTTTCCTATTCAATACCATACAGACTATAAAAACTTACAATTGATTTACTGAGCCTGTGTTAAAAGGATAGAATATTATGTGCCAAATTTAACAATATTATAACGAGTGACTCCTAGCTGTACAGTCGTGGTCAATAAAAGTCATCCACATATGGGTATCTCAAACAATATTATGTCTAATGTTTTCACGTTCTCATATCATGTTTACACGTTCTCATATCATGTTTACACGTTCTAATTATTATTATGTTATTATTTTGAATAGTGAGTATCTGATTGAAGAAGTAAATTAGACGATGTTGTAACCTATTCAACAATTACGGGGAGAGTATACTTTTGGTATGTACATTGGAGTGCCTTGATTCCTCGAAAATAATTATGCCAGGAAACAAACAGGACCAGATGGACAAAACTAAAGGAGTCCTGTTGCTTGGAATATAGTTTGGAGGAATCAGTTGCTCCAGATTTGCCAACAACGGAGGAAAAACTATAATAATAAGAGTTTTACATGAGTGAGTCGTCCCTTTGTAGATGATTATTATTATTATTATTATTATTATTATTATTATTATTATTATTATTATTATTATTATTATTAAAGCTTTGTAATTTTTTCTCGTATTCATCTTACTTACTTTTGACCACAACTGTACGTACCTACATCCTAAGGCAATGAACCTGTAGGGTACGAATGGTATACGTACTACTTAATACAGTTGGACACAGGAATTCGTGGTACAGCCCAAGTGAAAGATGGTCCATTTCTCCCAATATCAAGTTCCTTAGTGCCAAATAGGAGACATCAGGGGCAGAAGTCAGTATTGAGGATGGTGTGTGTGTGTGTGTGTGTGTGTGTGTGTGTGTGTGTGTGTGTGTTCCTTAGTGCCAAATAGGAGACATCAGGGGCAGAAGTCAGTATTGAGGATGGTGTGTGTGTGTGTGTGTGTGTGTGTGTTGTGTGTGTTCCTTAGTGCCAAATAGGAGACATCAGGGGCAGAAGTCAGTATTGAGGATGGTGTGTGTGTGTGTGTGTGTGTGTGTGTTGTGTGTGTTCCTTAGTGCCAAATAGGTGACATCAGGGGCAGAAGTCAGTATTGAGGATGGTGTGTGTGTGTGTGTGTGTGTGTGTGTGTGTGTGTGTGTGTGTGTGTGTGTTCCTTAGTGCCAAATAGGAGACACCAGGGGCAGAAGTCAGTATTGAGGATGGTGTGTGTGTGTGTGTGTGTGTGTGTGTGTGTGTGTGTGTGTGTGTGTGTGTGTGTGTTCCTTAGTGC
>JAWZYT010006354.1:35000-46895 GCA_034508575.1 Petrolisthes manimaculis | reverse complement strand
ATGATGCTGTTTTATTTGCAAGATATATATGATACCTCTTTATTTGCACGATGGAAGAAAGTTGTAAGTGATTATTTGATTGTGACTGTACAGGGAACTATACCAACATCACCAACAACACCACTACCAACAACAACACCATCACCACCACCATCACCACCAACCACAACACCATCACCACCAACCACAACACCATCACCAACAACACCAACAACACCACCATCAAAACGGATATTCTGGCCGTCCCGTATCTAACCAAGGGCAGAGATAGTGTGGCCGCACCTGCCCGATTCCTTGGCGCCACAGAGACTTGGGAATCTGGCGCCAGTGGGGAGACCAGGCACCACCATGTTTGTTTTGACTGGCTGGGGGTGGGAGGTGTGGAGTGGGGTGCTGGGGTGAGGAGTGGGAGAGGGATGGGGTGCTGGGGTGAGGAGTAGGAGGGGAGTGGGTTGCTGGGGTGAAGATAAGAAGGGGGATGGGGATCTGGGAGAAATAGAAGGAAGGGGTTGGGGTGCTGTGGTGAAGAGTAGGGGGATGAGATGAGGAAGATGAGGAGGAAGGGAGAGTGTGAAGAGGAGAGGGATAAATTGAGGAGGTAGGGGATGAGAGGAGAAGGGGAGGGGAAGAAGGAAGGAAGGAAGAGTGTGTGTGAAGTGAAGAAGAGTGAGTATTGAAAGAGAAGTGATAGGCAGTGTGAAAAATATGAGGAGGAGAAGAATAGAGGAATGAGATAGACGGTGTGAAGGAAGGAACGAATGTGTGAAGAGGAATTAGAGGGGAAGAGAAGGGGAGTGTGAAGAAGAGGAGTAAGAGAAAGGGAGTGTGAAGAAGAGGAGTAGGGAGGAGTAAGAGAAAGGGAGTGTGAAAGAGGAATGGGAGTCGTAAGAGAAAGTGAGTGTGAAGAAGAGGAGTAGGGAGGAGTAAGAGAAAGGGAGTGTGAAAGAGGAATGGGAGTCGTAAGAGAAAGTGAATATGAAGAAGAGGAACAGGGAGGAGTAAGAGAAGGGGAGTGTGAAGATGAGGAGTAGGGAGGAGTAAGGGATGGGGTGTGTCCAGTTCAGGGTGGATAATAAACTTTAGGGTGGTTGTAACTTGAGGATACATTTATTATACCTACGTTCCTTGCATTGACGCCTTTGCTTTAAACTTAGGAGGCACTTTTATGAAGGTTACAAAGACAGTCGCGCGTCATCTAGCGGCAAAAATTGTAAGGAGGTTGATGCGCGCCAAGGTGAGAGAGACATGCTTCGTACTGGTGTTTACATTATGTTAGACGAAGCGAATCGAATGAACACTGCCTAGTTACAGAGGCATTTGTGAGTCGGAAATAATCCTCCACCATGAAAAAGAAAAGTTTTAGAGTTTGTGTAGGCTATTTGGCGTGGAAGGCAGACGGTGTGTGTGTGTGTGTGTGTGTGTGTGTGTGTGTGTGTGTAGCAATAAGGAATAAATCAAAACGTTACTAGAATATTGTTTCTTGAAAGGAATAATTAGTTATACGAAAATATCAACAATGTACGAAGCTATTTTGATACATTTGCTATTTGAGAATATACAGTATATATCTTTGAGCTTAGTGATATAGGCAAAAAATATATGTTATAGACTAAAAGGTAATACAAGGTAGGTACAGGAAGGTTCCCATATTTAAAGAACATTTCGGTCAATCCCGTCCGGCCACAAGCGTAATCCCCATGATCCCTAACGACCACTATAATCCCTCCCTCCCTCAGCCAACCAGCCAGCCAGTTTACCAGCCAACAATTTAGCCATTCTGCCAGTTAGTTTGCTAGCCAGCCAAGCAGTCATACAGTCAGTGGGTCAGTTCATTAAAGTAACCGGTCAGTCACTCAATCAGCCACCCAGCCAGTCAGCCAGCCAGCCAGTAATCTAGTTAGCTAACGAGTAAGTCTGCCATGACTGTCTGGGTAGGAGGGACTTGGAGGAAACCTGAACATCTTTAGGATAAAATTATTTTGCTCTAATTTTAGTTCTAATGAAATGGAACATAAAATCCTTAAATAATAGTATACATTTATCAATAATCTCTATGGAGAACATTTTGCTCTGATTTTACAGTAGTTGTAAGAATATAACCAGCCCCCTGATGAAATACAAACATCTATAAAGAATAGTAGACATTTATCAAACTCTATTAAAAAAAAAAAAGAAAAAAAAAAAAAAAAATAGATGACACCGAGACCAGACTGAATTGTACGTACTTCATCCAGTGTAATTGGAAATCCGAGCATGTGACTGGGAGGCTGTACTTTGGTATGATTGGAATCCTTAATTACTCTTAACTCGGGAGTGCATGAAATGTAAACAAGGAGGTCTGTGGTATAAAGATTTAATTATTGTGGTTTGTTGTGGCTTAAGGACCCGTGATCGTGTAGGTACGACAGTTGGAGGCTTCTGATTCCTCCTGACTATGCCATGAAACAAGCTCCTTCCATATAGGTGGTGTTTCGTGGCAATGTTTAAAGGACTCGTTTACCTCCAATTTTCTGACTACATCACAGGGTCCCTTAACGACTATCACTGTGACTATCGGGCTAAGGTCATGTAACAAGCTGCAAGTTTTGTCTAGTTAAAAATACAAACACACCGATAATTATCTTTTACACTGCAAGAAATGGAATAGGTCCAACCCAACCCAGGTTTTACGAGTTGTGTACGCCACGTTGGTCCCAGATGGCGCTCTAGTTAGTCGTCAGGGTACACGTATATATGTACAGCCACAATCAAATAACCAACGATACTTTCCTTCCATCGTACCGTAGTAAATATTTTGATAATAAAAAATAACGTGTGTATAATTTTGCAGCACTTCATGATAATTTTTTGAGAGGGTTAATTTGATATAAGGTTTTGTTGTGTGATACTGATTTATAATAATAATAATTGAGGGAGTTGAGTTGACGTAAGGTGTTGTTATTTGATTATATTTTGATGTGATACTGATTTATTTACACGATGGAAGGAAAAAGTGTTGGTGGTTATTTGACTGTGGCTGTACATTCGTGAACGTTAAGGGGTGAGGGGGTTACCAGCTGATTCCCCCAAACTATGTCAGGAAACTATATTGACCCTTCCTGTAGGCACGCATAGGGGATCTTCCCGTTTCGTGGTTTAGTTTGGAGGAATCAGTAGTCTTTCATTTTTTTCCGATAAATTATGACGCACTGAGGTATTATATATTCTTGGTTGTGTTTTCTTCCCCTGTGATTCAAGTCTTTAATTAATGAGCATCTTTATATCTAAACATCATATCAAAAAATTCTGTGGACATTAATTAAAAAAAGAAAAGAAAAATGTGATGGTGAAATTCTTCTTGTCATCTCACAAACTTTCAAGCCTTACTAAACACCCCAACCTTAGTTCTGAAGGGGAAAAAATTAAATGAATGACAAAACAAGCAAGTGTGCAGTATTTTATGTTCATAGATGTACACGTGTAAAAGCAACAAGTGTAGTATCATCATTATATATCAGTGTGTCCCCAACTCATGCACCACTTCTATTATTAAAAACATAAGAGAGAGAAGAGCTGCAGAAACATATACACCAGTGGAAGTTATTATTATTATTATTTTTATTATTATTTTTCCCCGTCTATTTCTCCTCCCAGGTACAAATAATCCTGACGAAATTACTGTAATGTCGTAAACCCGAGTGTCAGTTGTGTGTGTTTGTGGGAAAGCTGGTGGTGTGAGAACAAGACCCTCACTGTGACGAGTTGGAAAGAAATATGAAGGAAGTGTGTTTTTTGGGTTAAAGTTACTAAGGATAGCGAAACAAGCAGGTTGGGTTGGTTGTTTTTTGTGCAGAGGATGGGGGCCACTCCGACTTCAGCACATGCGGTTGTTTAAGATCCACACGAACGAAATTAAAGGTGGATTTATTTGTTTTCATTTTATCAGCTTACCTTACTGTACCTTTTTTAATTTTCAGTATTCGCAGGTAGCATCTTCTTCTTCCGTCCACACTGATCTTTTTCTCTTCATTCCCCACTCACCTCGTCCTTCCTCGTCTCTGGTTCCTACCGCGTTATAATATATATATACTTGTGTTTACATCATGGGGTTATAGTGATACGAATGAGGGTGGTCTGCCGCCTCAAGTAACCAGGGGATTAACAGATAAGACGCTGTGTATTTTATTGCCCTTTTCAATTGCAGACGTGACGTGTGGTGCGCCGACCGTCCCTCACCCAGACAACAATCACGCATAATGTTTGCATAATTATACGCGGAGTTTAGTGGGAGCGAGAAGTGAAGGGGCCTTTTGTTCTTCCCCGGGAAATGTAAAGAACTGAATACTCGAATACGTGAAGGGGTATTTTTCTTGTTTCTGTGATACGTAAAGAGTGTCTGAGGAACGAGAGAACGGGAAATAAAGAATGAAAGAAAAGAAGGGGTACAGGGAGAGAAGGAATGACACACACACATACACACATTCAGAGAGAGAGAGAGAGAGAGAGAGAGAGAGAGAGAGAGAGAATCACACACACACACACACACACACACACACACACACACACACACACAGAAAGAGAGAGAGAGAGAGATTGAGTGTGAGAGTGAGAGCGAAAAAGACCTAGAATAACTAACCATCAATGTCTCATCCTGTACCCCACCAACACTGTCTTCTGGGTGTTGGCAGCTGTGGTGGTGATGGTGGTGATGATGGTGGTGGTGGTGGTGGTGATGGTGATGGGGGTGGTGGTGGTGGTGGGGTTGGTGGTGGTGATGATGGAGAAGGAAAGAGAATGAGGAGTGAGAAAATATTTTAATTTGTATATTAAAATGCAGATCACAGAAACGAAGAAAAAAGGAGGGAGGGAGGAAGGAAATGGAAGAGGAACAAAGAATTGGGGAGGAGGGCGCCCGATATAAGGAGAAGAGGGAGAGGAGGGAGGGAGGATGAGTCACTTTAGTGCTTTCCTCCCCACCACCACCACGACACTAAAAAAGCAAGATTAACACGGTCTCAAGTTGAAGGGTTCCTCTCTAGTATTTCTAACCACCTGGCACTCACCACCACCACCGCCGCCACCGCCGCTACTAGGGGTGGTGGTGGTGGTGGCGGTGGCGGTGGCGGCAGGTGGCACGATTGCAACGGTACAGTAGCTGATGGCACTGTGTTTCTGGGTTGGCACTGTGGTTTGTTTTGTGGTGGCACTGTTGTGTTTGTGGTGGCACTAGTTTTTGTGCTCGCACTGTGGTATTTGTGGTGGTATTGTAGTTTTTATGGTGGCATTGTGGTGTTTGTGGTGGCTATATATTCAAGATCTGGCACAGTATAGGTAGTATTGTATAGACTACTAAATGCGTGTTGTGTTGTTATGGTTACTGAAACGAGCGGGACTCTGTGCTGGGAGAATACTAATCACTAGGTTCTCCCCGATACAACAGTGTGTGTGGTGTGGTGTGGCAAGCCTTCATGGATAATACCAGGAAGGAGGAAGAAGAAAAATATTACAGAATGCATGTGAGGTTCGAATAGAGTACTGTAACATGACGTAGATGATTGGTGAAAGTTGACAGGGACCTTTATCCAGAAGTGGACTAATCATGGCCTGATGAGGAAGATAATGGTGTTGGTGTTGGTGGTGGTGGTGTTTGGAGGGTGTGGCCAGGGAGAGAAATGAAGAGAGATCTGTGCTGGACTAGAGGTGGGGTTGGATGTGTGTGTGTGTGTGTGTAGAATAGATTATGGAGTGAGAAAGTAAAGAGAGATATTATATGCAGGTGTGGGTGATGAAGACTGAGAGAGAGAGAGAGAGAGAGAGAGAGAGAGAGAGAGAGAGAGAGAGAGAGAGAGAGAGAGAGAGAGAGAGAGAGAGAGAGAGGGATTTGTCTGTATGGGAGTAGAGATTTTTTTGGTGATAGTGATGTTGTTGGCTGTGACCGAAGCAGAGGATGGTGTGAGTAAGAAAGGAATAGAGTGGAGAGAGGTCAGTGTAGAAGAAAGGGATGATTGCAAAGTGACATTTGAGTTGGATAGAGAATGGAGTGAGGATAGAGATAGATGGAGGAGGGAAGGGTGCATGGAGCAGTCCCTTTTAGACCCAAGGATAGGGTGGGTGGTGAGTCCATGGGGTCGGCGATGGAGTGAGGAAATGTAATAAGAGAAAGAACGAAGGTGGGGAAGGGTGGGTAAATTTCAGGGCAGACCAGAGAACACAATTATAAGAACCGGTGTTAGTGTGTGTGTGTGTGTGTGTGTGTGTGTGTGTGTGTGTGTGTGTGTGTAGGTGGATGGGTGGGTGTGTGGAATGAAGCAGTGGGGTTGGTTGCATGGGTGTGTGTCGAGTAGTGTTGTGGTAATAAGGTGATGTGTTGTTTGAAAGTAGTAATGGTGAGGAAGAAAACACAGAAATTGAAGAAGGGGTAAAAGTAGGTAGACATTAGAGGTTGGTAGAAAACAGACGGATTAATTAACAGGAAGGGGTTATAGGATAGGATGTGTTGGCAGAATGGGGGGTTGGAAAGAGTCTTATGTACTCTGAAAGGATAGGTAGGAAAAAGGTACAACATTTGAGGAAGGAGAGGGCGTGGCAGGCAAGACACGGCCAGGTGATGAAGGATAAGTAGAAGACTGACGAAGGCGGTGCAGGGTGTGTTGTGTTGCAAGAAGGTGTGTTTAGGTGAAAGGTAGGATGATGAGTGAAGTAAATATACAAGTGAAAATTGACAGATATACAATTTTTTACAGACACATCGGTATAAAATATAAGGCCATAATAGTATTGGTTACTGTCTGAGATTAGCAAGAGGGAATGTAGGGAAGCAATAGATAGCAGGTAAGACACTAGCAGGAGATGAGGTAGAAGCATGAAGGAAGGAAGGCAAGGTTAGTAATAGGAAGCAGGTGGGGAGGGAATTAGCAGGAGGCGAGGATATTAACAGGAGATTAGGTAGAAGTAGGAATGAAGAAATGGGCAGTAATAGGAAGCAGATGGAGAAGGAATTAGCAGGAGATTAAGTAGGAGTAGGAAGGAATGAAGGAAGGAGGGACTGGGCAACAATAGGAAGCAGATGGGGAGGGAATTAGCAGGAGATTAAGTAGGAGTAGGAAGGAAGGAACGAAGGAGGGACTGGGCAACAATAGGAAGTATACGTGAGGAGGGAACAAGTTGGATGGAGGTGAGGCAGTAGAGGGTGTGGCCCAAGAGTGAGCCAGATAAAGCAGAGAGGCTAGACAAGTGGGGGAAGTTAAGCAGAAGTGGGAAGAGGGGGGGGGCAGGGGAGACTGAAAAGGGTGTGGCAGGAAGGCAATCAGGCAGGAGGTGAGGCAGGCAGGCAGGGGATGAGGCAGCAATGTGAGATGAAGTGAAAGAAGTAAGGATGTTTTGAGATGATGAGACGCTAAGATGAGGTTGATGTATATTATTATGAGGGATAGAAACGACGAAGTGTGAGTAATAAATAATAAGTAAGTAAATAAGTGAGTAATAAATAAGTATACACACATACATGAAGTCAGCCAGGCAGAGATAATAGAAAGGTGGTGAGGTAGTTAATGAATCGAGTCTCAGGTAACACGTGTTGTGGTAAAGTGACTCTGGGAAGTAAGAAGGCGGCGAGAGGGTAAAGATACAGTGGTTATACTGTAGTTACCGATACCAAACAGAATGGACAACAGAGAGAGAGAGAGAGAGAGAGAGAGAGAGAGAGAGAGAGAGAGAGAGAGATGGAATAGGGGAAACACGAACCAGGTGAGGAAGGAATGGGTGTGGCTTAGTGTGAGGCAGGGCAGGGGAAGGGGGGGCAAAGTAAGGGAAGGGGGAGGGCAGGGTAAGGGTAGGAAGGTAAGGGGAGAGAGGCAGCCTATCATGCATCATAACTGACCTTTATTGGTAGGGTCAACAGGGGTCATTCTTGGGGAGTGTTTGGGGGGAGGAAAAAGGGCATGGAAAGGAGACTATGAGAGAGAGAGAGAGAGAGAGAGAGAGAGAGAGAGAGAGAGAGAGAGAGAGAGAGAAAGAGAGAGAGAGAGAGCAAATCATAAGCAAGAAATGGAGTATCGGTGACTTTTGTTGGTGAATACACAGCTGCTGTTTCAAGGGGGTGCGGGAGTAGGGGACAGGCTTGGGGGGGTGGGGAGTTGGGGGGGTGGGAATAGGGGACAGGCTTCAACCCCTCAATCCCCAACTTTCAACCCTCCATCCCCAACCTTCAACTCTCAATCCCCCATGCCGTATAGATGGGAATGAACCCTCTCTTCTTTTTACTCTGTTGGGGTATTTGAAGCAGTCTTTGATTCCACCGGGGCCAGTTTGCTGATAAAGTCTGTGTTGGTGGCAGGCAGGGAGGGAGAGAAAAGAAAGAGAGGGAAGTAGAGAAAGGAGAGGGAGAATTAATAGGAGGGAGGGAGGGAAGTAGATGGAGGAAAGTAGAGAAAAGAGAGGGATGGAGGGAGAGAAAAGAGAGGGAGGGAGGGATGGAAGGAGAGAACAAAAAGAGAGGGAGGAGGAAGAAAGATAAAAGAGAGAATAATAATAATAATATTAATAATAATAAATAGAGGGAGGGAGGGAAGTAGAGAAAAGAGAGGCAGGGAGGCATGGAGAGAGAGAGAGAGAGAGAGAGAGGGTCGAGGGCGTCAGACAGGAGTTACGTTACGTTAAGTTCGCGTTGGTGTAGTGAGTGGATTTGTTTATACCGTTCGTGTACAGTGGGTTGGACTCGCTAGCCATCTCCCGGATTTAAGCGGGACGAGGCGGCGACTTAATTAGAAGGCAGTGGGAGGAAGAGAAGAGACGAAATTGGAAGGGGAGAGTGAGAGGGATAAGGAGGGGAAGGGGAGAGAGAGAGAGGTGGGAGAGTGTGAAAGATATGGAGGGGAGAAGGGGGAGTGAGAAAGATATGGAGGGGAGAAGGGGGAGTGAGAAAGATATGGAGGGGAAGGGGAGAAGGGGGAAGTGGGAGAAAGAGAGGAAGTGGAAAACTAGAGGAAGTGGTAGAGAAATGGGAAGAGTGAGAGAGATAAAGAGGGGAATTTTTAAGAAGAGAGGAAGTGGAAGATAGTAGACGTAAGAAAAGGAAGAAAAAAAAAAGAATGAATGTAGGCTAGAGGGAAGGTTTAATTAAATAGATAATTCTAACCAAAGAGAAAAATATATGAACAAGAACCGAAAGTTATACAAAACCCAGACCGAATAAATAATGAAAATAAAAACAACAACAACACCCACAAAACAAACGAATGAGACGCAAAGACAAGGAAGGAAGGAAGGAAGGAAAAGTAAACGAGAATAAAACACATAATAAAGTGAGAAAAAAGAAAAGGAGAGTGAGAAAGAGAGTGAAAGAGTGAGACACGGCGCTAGAGATAAAAGCGACGTGGTTAGGGCAACAGTCAGACAGAATATAGATGATCGCATATTCTGTCGTGAACTACGCAGGCGGAGCGCTTTATTATGAAGAGGGAAGGAGGCAGGGAGAGAGAGGGGTAGGTGGGGAGATGAGAGACAGAGAGAGAGAGGGAAGGAGGCAGGGAGAGAGAGGGGTAGGTGGGGAGATGAGAGACAGAGAGAGAGAGAGGTGTGGGGAGATGAGAGACAGAGAGAGAGAGGTGAGGGGAAATGAGAGAGAGAGAGAGGTGTGGGGAGATGAGAGAGAGAGAGAGAGGTGTGGGGAGACGAGAGACAGAGAGAGAGAGGTGTGGGGAGATGAGAGAGAGAGAGAGAGGTGTGGGGAGATGAGAGAGAGAGAGAGAGAGAGAGAGAGAGAGAGAGAGAGAGAGAGAGAGAGAGAGAGAGAGAGAGAGAATAATAATAGGTAGTGACAAAGTGAGAGGAGAATCATTGCAACACCAACTATCCGAATGTGAAATATTTGAACGACTCATAAACTCCGAGGGGAATTATTATGCCACTATATAAATTGGGTACACTTTCCTCAACATGTATACAGAAGAAATTGGCCTCAGTTTGACTTTTATTTAGTTCACAGGGTATTTTTGGGCACGTCCATACCTTGAGTAATGGTTGACTGATTGGTTGGTTGACTGGTTGGCTGGCTGGTTGACTGGTTGACTGACTGGTTGACTGGCTGGTCGGGTTCCACCTGTGTGCACCTGCCTTCTTTCCTCCTCCTCCATTTGCATCCCTCATTATTCCCTCCTCATCCATCTTCTCTCCCATGTACCTCTCTTTGCTTCCTTCCCTCCCTCCCACTACCACATTCATATACAGAATAATTATAATGTCCTAATCACTCGCCCATCCACCTCCAACGCTCATCATATCTTTCACAAAACAGCCAAACGAAAAAAAAATGTAGGGAATGTGTAAGAGAGAATAGATAACTTTGAAGAATGAGAAGGTTGTTGTTTGTTGTTTGTTGGTAGGTGGGTGGGGGGAGGAAAGAAAGTAATTGGGAGGGAGGAAGGTAGGTAAGTAACTGGGTAAGGAGGGAGGGAGGGAGAGAGGGAGGGAGAGTTGAAGTGTCTATATGAGTGGAAGGGGGAAACAGCAGGGGGTCGGATGAGACGAGTACGAGAAGAAGACTGGGGCAAGAGGGGGTCGAAGTGGGGGAGTGGGGAGAGAGAGAGACAGACAGACAGACAGACAGAAACAGACAGACAGAGAGAAAAAGAGAGAGATAGAGGAAAAAGAGAGAGAGAGTGAGAGAAAGAAGGGTGAGGGGGTGAGGGAGATGTGCAACAGCTGGGCCTCATAAAAGCAAGATCATTTTTCCCTCGCACCGCATGAAGGCAGACGGCCAAGATATACGTTCGTTTAAGAGTATTTGTGAATCCCTTCCCTCCCTTCAGTGGCCACGCTACCCGCCACCCACACATCTTTCTGACACAGTGTAAACGTTCCGAGGACACGTAAATGTTTTGACAGCGTAGAAAAATTCTGCTCCTGTAAAAGTTCTGACAATGCAGTATACAAACGTTCTGAAATAGTATCATAGTTTTGACTGTAAAAAGATTATGTGTGGACTTGTTTATATTATACTGACAGCATAATGTATACAAATGTTCTGAAATAGTATCATAGTTTTGACTGTAAAAAAATTATGTGTGGACTTACTTATAGTTTACTGACAGCATAATGTATACAAAATTAATATTCTGAAATAGTATCAGAGTTGTGATTGTAAAAAAGATTATATGTGGATTTACTTATAGTTTACTGACAACATGATTTATTAAGTATGGTAATATGTTCTGACTACACATTGGCTACACCTTCTACCCTATTATATAAAACCCTTATGATTTTTTTATACACAAGGTCTGAAAACACACAAAACCTCCCCTTTTAACAACATATAAACGTACTGACAATACATAAAGGTTCTAACAGCATATAAAATTTAAGGTTATGTAAGTATTTTCCCTTATCATATGCACCACCACCACTACCACTACTACTACAACAACTATTACTCCTACCAATACCACTACCACGAGAACCACCATTTCTACCACTACCACCATCATTTCTATCACTACCACGACAACCATCATTTCTACCAATACCACAACCACTCCTACGACAACTATCACTTCTACCACTACCACTACCACGACAACCATCACTCCTACCAATACCATCACCACTACCATCATCACTCCCAACCACCACCACCACTACGACCATCTCTCCCACCTGCAACACAACAAAATCAGTAACTAAACAAACCATTAACCATTATCACTACTGTAGCTCCGGCAGTTCAAGTCCACCATGACACTACTACCACTACAACTAACCACTAACCACTAACCTTCATTACTAACCCCACATCAGGTAGTTAATCAACCTGCTCACCCACCTCCACCACCTCCACCTACAACCACTAACCTTCATTACCAACCCCACTTCTCCGCATCCACATCAGTTAGTTAATCCACCTGCTCCCCCACCTCC
>JAWZYT010006354.1:0-32500 GCA_034508575.1 Petrolisthes manimaculis | reverse complement strand
AGCGTCTCTTGGTATGTATGTGTGTGTGTGTGTGTGTGTGTGTGTGTGTGTGTGTAAAGTGCGTATACATGTACGTAAAATGTACCTCACACGTGTCTTCTTTTTGTGTGCCAGTGCGTGCGTGCGTGCGTGCGAGAGCGTCATCTGGTAATAAGAGTGTGTGTGTGTGTGTGCGTGTACCAAGTAAGTAATGGTGCACGTCCTGAATGTCTGCGTCTTGTGTTTGCGTGCATATGTGCGTGTGTGCGAGCGCGAGCGTCACCTGGTAAGGGTGTGTGAGGACGGTGGTTTTTGTGGGTGGGTCAGCGTAAGGTGAAGAGGTCAGACGGGGTAACCTCGCTCCCAGGGCTTCCCACACACCCACGGCATCACCAGCATCAGCTCTTCCTCCTTACTTCCTATACTTCACATCTCTTATCATCAGCAATACTATTATTTCTCACACAGCCTCTCCACCTCCAACTCTGTCTCTCTCACAGCCTCTCCACCTCCAACTCTGTCTCTCACATAGCATCTTCACCTCCAACTCTGTCTCTCACATAGCATCTTCACCTCCAACTCTGTCTCTCACATAGCCTCTTCACCTACAACACTGTCTCTCACACACCTTTGTCTCCTTCCCCTTATCTCCACACACACCTTTGTCTCCTTCCCCTTATCTCTCACACACCTTTGTCTCCTTCCCCTTATCTCTCACCTACACACCCTCTTCCTCTTCCTTTACATCTCTCCTCATCACCAATATAATTTTTCACACAAGTCTCTACATCTCCATATCCTTAAGTCTCTCTCACATTTTTTTTTTTTTTTTTTTTTTTTTTTTTTTTTTTTGCAGCCAGACACCCACCCACGATATATTCACTATCATCACATCTCCCTCCTTACCACTGTCATCACTATCTCATCTCCTTATCTCTTTCCTTTGCGTGTGTTTTCATCGTCATATTTCTTCATTATCATCTCTTCTCCATCATCACCGTTTTCCCACTCTCCCTATTTCCTTATCTCTGTTTTCTAATCTCATCTCATCTTTTTTCCTCTCTCTCTCTCTCTCTCTCTCTCTCTCTCTCTCTCTCTCTCTCTCTCTCTCTCTCTCTCTCTCTCTCTCTCTCTCTCTCTCTCTCTCTCTCTCTCTCATCATCATCTATTTCATTCCACTCGTTTATTCCTTTATGTTGCTACACACTCGTCCTCACTCACCGCCATTCACCTGTCTTGCCTCATTCCACCTGCCCTCACTCCCTCTCCCTCCCTCCATCACTCCCTCCCTCCATTTTGTCTCCACCATTAAACAAGAACGTAAACAATGAAGAGTTTAAATGTGCAGTTGAGAGAACCAAAGTAAGTCTGCTACACCTCTTTCACTTCCACCTCTTTGTCCACCACCACCTCTACCTCTTCCACCACCTCCTTATCCACCACCACCACCTCTTCCACCACCACCACCTCTTCCACCTCCACCTCCTCTTCTACCACCTGTACCTGACTACCACAAGCTCTATTATATTAATTTCCACTTCCACCTCCACCGACCCCATTATCTTCACTCCCACCTGCATCTTTCTGCTCTCTACCCCCCCCCCTCCCACCCACACACACACACACACACACACACACACACACACACACGACCACCAACACCACCACTACTACTATATCCAGCCAGCCTCTCTCTCTCTCTCTCTCTCTCTCTCTCTCTCTCTCTCTCAGCAATCGCTTTATAATGCAGGTTGACCACAAAGGCATGAAGGGAGAAGGGGAGGAGAGTGGGGGAAAGATCTGCAGCGCAACACACACACACACACACACACACACACACACGTCCGGAGATGCCACGCTCATCTGCATAACATATTGGCGGACCTCCCCTTATGTGTGTGAGAGCTGGAAAGATGTCAGATGGTGGTACGATTTGCGGGAGGAGGTGAAACGACACACATACACATACTGTCGTTATATATTATAGGGTTTTTGAGGGAGAAGGGAGGTGGAATGAAATGCGTGATGTTTAATGAGGGAAAGGGATTTATTTCACCCTCCCATCATGCATCACCACTTTCATCTCCATTATCACCACTTCCACCACCATCAATACATCTTCTGTTTAACACCATCACAACACACCATCTCCATCACCAACACATCACCTCAACACCACCACCAACTTACATACACCATCACCAACACCAACACACCACCTCACCACCAACAACACACACATCACCACCACACACACACCACCAACAACACACACATCACCACAACCATCACCACCACACACATCACCACCACCACCACCTTTCCCAGTCAGTAGTTGAGAGGGTCTGACGTTACTCAATACACATATGAACGCCTAATGATATTCTTCTCCTTTATAAAGATAAGACGATCCGGTTGGCTGCTGTGACCTGACTTTGACCCTTGGAAATTAGCTTTGTTGATTTCTGCATACATCTGCCAGTCTGTCTATATTATCTGTCAATCTTTTTCTGTCGGTATGTCTGTGTTCTGTCCATATGTTTGCGTGTATCTGTCAATCTTTTTCTGTGCTGATATGTTCCGTTTTCTGTCTGCATGGTTGTGCATATTAATTCATCTGTCTGTTTGTGTGTCTCACGGTTTTTCTATATCACACTCTTCCTCTGCAGGTCTGTGTAATAATAAAATATTGCCTTTAATGAATGGTATGGCCACAACTTGCATAAAGAGAATGGAGTGTTCCTATTCCTACAACCCCATGCAGTCTCACCTTCCCCACATCACACACTCCTCAAACATTCTACCACTCTTTCCTTCCCCTTCCTCCAATTCACATCCTCTTCTTCTTCAAATATTCCCTCACTTTTTCCTCCATTTCCCCTACAACACACCCTCCTCCTCAAACATTCTCCCTCGGCATACCCTCCTCCTCCTCCTCCTCCTCCAACATTCACCCACACTTTTCCTCCCCTTCCCCCTCGTCACATTCTCCTCCTTCTCTTCCTCTTCCTCAAATATTCCCTCACTATTTCCTCGCACAATGAGTTCCAAGAAACCTATAACCAACCATCTGCTGCAGAAGTCAAGGTGTCCTCGTAAAGATGAGTAAGAACTTGGCCTCCTGAAAATTATTAAACATTGTATTGAGTATTCATATAGCATGATAATATATATATTTTTTTTCTTTTTTCTGCTACTTTTTTTTTCTATCCATTCTCCTGTTCCCTTACTTTCTTCCTCTATCTATCCTTTGCCTGCCCACTTTCCTTCTTCCTCCATTCTTTTACTTGCTCCCATCCCTTTTCCCTCCTTCCTCCTTCCCTCCTTCCTTCCTCCACACCCAGTGACCTGACGTCTGCATGTTAATGTATGCTGCCTTTAATATTCATGTTGCCCCTTAGTGCTGAGAGGAGCGTAGCGGGGGCGGCAACCCCTCACCTCTCATGACCCCGACACACTGCCTTGATCACCTGGAAAAGAAGATGGTGGAAGTGGGTTGTGGAGGTTGTGGATAGGAAGGTGGTTGTGGAGGTGGTGGAAAGTGGTTGTTGGTTGTGGTGGAGTCACAGAAACGCTAACACATTTTTTCCCAACATTATTGGATAAGCCTGTTTTTATATTTTTATATAATTATACAGTAAGTGCGACAATGCATTTTGACCATGTTTGATCAATCCCCCTCCTGAGGCTGGATTGAGGGGAAGACAAGTAAATAAAGCATTAAATAGTTATTATTTCTATGTTTTAAAGTTAGCCATACTTTCCCTGACTATATATACCTCTCCTAATGTGGACCACGGCAGATTACCGGGACCCTAAGTTGGGCAAGTCTACATAGGAGGGAAAGCAAACCTGGTCAAAATGCACTGACGCAATCAATGTGAAACGACTTAGTCTTCATAAAGGAAAAACAACCACCAACGAAAATATAAAGGGATATGGTAAGCATCTTACTTTTGTGTGGCTCATCTTAACTATTTATTAATATGGCTTTAAGTTTTTTATTTGCTATAATAATTAATCTTTTACTGCGAATACGTATAAAGATTGAAGAGCTTAGAGCACCGGAACACCTCAGTTTATGCCGTGCTGTCAGAGGTGAAGGATCGGACTCGTGGCTCGTGTTATTTTTTAACATTTTCGACACCTATTTCCCTTTTCCTGAATCGGTAAACATATAAGCTGCATTGTACAAAAGTGGTGGAAGCACATAGCGCGAAGAAAAAACGCGAAGAGCGTGTCTGAAAGTAATATTTTGTGTGTAAAAGAAAAAGTAAGTGCTGTCCTGACTGACCACTGGCTAATAAGGAAGGAAGCATGGCAGGCAGGCGTCAGTCAATGTGGGAGGGAGGGAGTGTATGTATGATATTATGATTTGAAAACATCCGATTTATATCTCATCTTTATACAGACACTTTCCGGCCGTTTACGCATAATACCTCGTCGTAAATGTCGTGAGTGGGTTGTGAAATATTAAGTATAATTTATTGCTAGAAAAAGATATTTATGAAAATGTTGTGAATGCGAAGTTCTGCCTCGGGGGTGGAGGGGGAGGAGCCATTATGGAACCAATTAGTGTTGCCACATGGGATCATCTGCCTATTATTTTATTTATTTTCAAGTGTATTTGGGTTCCGTTTAAAAGTGGACCTTAAAACTAAAGTGAAGTATAATTTGGGTACATACTATGATGTGTTATGACTCGTGTGGCATGTGAGGATCAGTGTGAAATATAAAAATTAGAAGACGGTGAGTGTAAGAAGCGCCCCATAAGCTGGGGTGTTGCTGGGACGGCCCGGGGCACTGTTGCCAGGTATGGGGAATTTTCCCTAGACATGGTGAATTAGAGATAATGGGGAAATTATATGAAGATTGTTCAAGAGTAAATGGGGAAATTTCTACCAGATGAAATATCAATAAGATGGTAAATGTAGGACAATAAAAATGGTAATAATATTATTGTTAAGAGTAATTGGGAACTTTTTTGAGGTAAAAAGGGGAATTTTGATGTTTAAGTTGATTAAATTTTGTGAAGCCAACCTGGCAACACTGGCCCTGGGAGACACAACATTACCAACAACATGTGATGATTCCCTCCGCTACTAATGACAACACAGCGTTAAAGGTAGGGTTTGTAAAGCTTCAGTTGATAAGTCTATTGATAACGTTGACGGGAGGTTTATTAAGCTTTATTAGATAAGGCTATATTGATGACGTTGAAGGGAGTTTTTTAAAGCTTCATATGATTACTGTAATGTATATTGACATTTTTATATGTATGCTGTTGTCTTTTTGTGAGTGTTTTAATTAATCGCATGGTGATTTTATTTTCTGACTAGAATAAACAAAACATCGTGTGTTCTCGTATAGGGTGATGATATTGACAGCTGTGGGCACCTTTACCTAACCCTATCCTACCCAGCCTTACCCTACCCTACCCAGCCTTACCCTACCCTACACAACCAAACCCCATCACACCCTACCCTACTCAACCCTATCACACCCTACCATACCCTACCCACCCACCCAACCCTTCCTTAACTAACTTACCCTATCCTTCCCTCGACGACGTAACCCCACCCTTCCCTCTACGATCCCACCCCAACCAACCTTGTCCTAACCTACCCTAGCCTACCTACCTTTACCCCACCCTTCCCTCTACAACCCCAACCCACCCCACCCCACCCCGAAGCCCAATTCATATCTCGTAAATCGCATAGTCAAGTTGCCGTAAGTGGCTGCCTTGTAGTCTGAGTAATAAGCGAGCGCTACTCTTAAAACCCCGGCCACATAATTGCCTTGGTAACATTACACGGACATCACCAACACATCAAGTGGTTACACAAATTATAAGCAACCTTGTCAGCAAAAAAAAGAATAATAATGCAAAACTAAATTAGATAAGTTCGGTCGTTGCCAACAGGATTATGTTTTATTTTCTTTTATTATTTTTTTTCGGTCGTTAGGTCCTTCTTTTATATATATTTTTTTATTTGCCTGGGTTTTTGTGTGTCTCAGATTACGGTGGCATCACGGCCAGACTGTCCAGCTCTGGGGCACCGACCTGGCGCCACTAACACTCGTCACAGTCTGGTGGTGGTGGTGGTAATGCTTGTGTTAGGAGTGGGTGGTGGTTGGGGTGGTATGTGTCGTGGTGTTAGTGGTGATTGGGGTGGTATGTGTTGTGGTGTTGGTGCTTGTGGTGGTATGTGTTGTGATGTTGGTGGTGGTGGTGGTTGTGGTATGTATTGTGGTGTTGGTAGTAGAGATGGTGATGGAAGTGAGTGGTGGTGGTGGAAGTGAGTAGTGATGGTGGTGGTGGTATTTATGGCCCAAATTACCTCGAACTTTTGGAAGAAGGGAATTAACGTCTTGATGACACGATAAGCTTTCACTTCTAGGCCTACCGTCGAGAAACTCAGCGTGGTTTAGCGTGTTACTTAAACCCGGAGTACGAATCCATTAGAGTTTTACCGTGGAGTTGAGGGTCGGCTATTTATTGATGGGGTCGCAAAATATGGATGGGATGAGGGAATTGGGGTGACGAAACGGTGAAGATGGAGACGTAGATGTATAAGTGTGTGTGTGTGTGTAGATGGGGGTTGAACTAATTATTGAGGGATAAGAGAGGAATTACAAATGAGAGTGTTGTGTATTGTAGATGATAGATGTGTACAGTACCGTACAGTCGTGGCAGATAATCCTTGACCAGACCTTCCCTTACACCCTGATCAAGAACTAGCCTATATAGGATATATGTGCCTCGACTGTACACGAATTACATATATAATGAGAACTGGTGAGGAATTACACATGAGGGTGGGTACTGTAGATGAGAGAAGTACACGAATTACATAATGGCAACTGGATGATATTAGGATTAGATTGAAGGATATACGAAGGTAGTGCATAGGTTAATTCAAGAATGGTGGGAAATGGTGAGTAACATTAGTGAACGTGGATGAAGATAGAAGGAAGGATAGACTAGACAAAGGTATAGGCGAAAAAAGGATGGAAGGTTGTGCAACAGCGGTTAACTCATATTTTGGCACACACACACACACACACACACACACACACACACACACACACACGTCATGTAAACACCAGCAGGCCTCACTTACCACCTACATTAGTCAGCCAGACCCACTTGACACCTGCCCACGCCCACCTCACCCATACCAACTTAGATTTTTAATTGATTTTTTTTTTTTCATGCTCTGATGATGTAAATTTTTCGTATTTGTGAACGAATTCCGAAACATTTTAATTCACAGTACTATTTTTATTATTATTACGGTATTATTATTATTATTATTACGGTATTATTTTTGTTATTATTATTATTATTATTACCAGTCATAAAATTCTTGTTATCATCAAACGTCTCTAGTTCCTTTCAGCTTTAGACCAAACCCGCTGAATTGGCATCACTGAGTCCATCACTGAATTGGCTTCACTGAGTCCATCACTGAGCAGCTGTGATTAATTATTTTTTGTATATTTACTCAATGTATGTACGCCTATACAAAGTGTTTTAATTTATGCCCGTGTATATGTGTGTGTGTTATGTGTAGGCTATTCATCTGCCTATAAGCTTCGTCTGTGTATGTATTTTGTGAGCATTCGTGTATGAATGGAATCGTACGTGTGTGTGTGTGTGTGTGTGTATAGCCTATATGGATGGAATTGTACGTGTGTGTCATGTGTGTATGGATGGAATCGTACGTGTGTGTGCGTGTGTTGTGTGTGTGTATGGATGGAATCGTACGTGTGTGTGTGTGTGGTTCTTATTTAAGAGGTCCACATATATTTCTTGGGTACTTACTGCGCGCCGACAGGACCTCTCCCTCCACTACCACTCTCCCCCTCTCCCCCCACCACTCCCTCTCTCCCCCCACCACTCTCCCTCTCCCATTCTCCCCCCACCACTCTCCCTCTTCTCCCTCTCCCATTCTCACACTCGTTTGATACCACTACTGTTTATGTCCCCACTGGCGACGAGAATATATGCATTGCTAAATACCCGTGAATATGTGGCTGATTAATTCGAGTGAAATATTGGGGTATATAAAGTAAGTGTTCGTCGGGGGTAAATTCTTGGTACATTAGTCGCGTGTGACTCAGTAAATACTCACTTATATAGGTTTTTGCAACACTAAGTATGTATGTATGTTTGTTCGTTCTTGATTAATTTGAGTGATGTATAATTAATTGTAAGGAAAGTTCAATTTATGGGGTAATTTGATGTCTGAGTTTGATCTCTTAATTATCGTTCATTATATACCCCACAAAGTTTAATATATAAGTAAGAGATATGATCGAAGTCCCGCGGTGTGATATTTTCATGAAGTGACGAATAAAACAATAAACATATATCTCTCTCTCTCTCTCTCTCTCTCTCTCTCTCTCTCTCTCTCTCTCAAACCTTTCCTTCACCAAATTAAATCCATTTGTTGTGTTGCACTTTCAGACGACTGTTTTCCCGAGAGCAATGTTCCTTTCCACACATTTCGTTTACGTAAAATTATAATATGGTGCAAAGAACTCGAGAGTCGGGAATATATATTAGGTGAGTGTCTTGTCCCGTCTTCATTAAGGGGGACCTAGGACACTGCTGGTAAATATGGAGCAACTGATTCCTCCAAACTATTCCAAGCAACAGAACACTATTATATTTGTCCACATGGTTCTGTTTCCTGACATACTTTGGAGGAATCAAGGCACTCCAATCTATCAAAAGTATACTATCCCCTTAAGGACCCTGTGATCTTGTAGGAGAATTGGAGGCGTCTGCAGTTTCCTCCAGACTATGCCACGAAACAAGCATCTTCTATATAGGAGTGTGTTTCGTGGCAATATCTGAAGGGCTCATTTTTGTTTACCTCCAATTTTCTGACTACATCACAGGGCCCTCTTAATTAATGTATACCCTGTAGAGTTTGTCCTTGCCTGTGTGAGGTGATATTATTATTATTATTATTATTATTATTATTATTATTATTATTATTATTATTATTATTATTATGTACACTCGCTGACATACATTTTCGACACAAGAAAGTTAGACAGTGTAGGCTATATATAGGACGCATCA
Organism: Petrolisthes manimaculis; assembly: GCA_034508575.1. Classification (NCBI taxonomy): domain Eukaryota; kingdom Metazoa; phylum Arthropoda; class Malacostraca; order Decapoda; family Porcellanidae; genus Petrolisthes; species Petrolisthes manimaculis. The sequence goes on along the minus strand of JAWZYT010006354.1, from coordinate 23,424 downwards.
TATACCCACCTCAATGTGAGAGAATATGATCTTGTGCTTTTGTTGTTTGTTTGAATCAATTCCATTCAAGCTCCACAGGTACATACCTGAGTGTATGAAATGAATGGGGAATATAGTGTGTGTGTGTGTGTGTGAATGGGATATATAATGTGTGTGTGTGTGAATGGGAAATATGATGTGTGTGTGTGTATGGGAAATATGATGTGCATGTGTGAAGAGGAAATATAATTTGCGTGTGTGTGTGTGTGAATGAGAAATATGATGTGTGTGTGTGTGTGTGTGAAGCTGTGGGTGAGGTAAGGCAGAGCAAGGCAGTATGATTATTATGAGGTATAAGGCGCCAGGTGTCAGTGAGAACAGTCTGAAGTGGTTTCTCTGATAGCAGCCCAGCGTGACTCATATAGCCTAGCAGGGAGGAGGAGAAGGGGGCATGGGGGTGAGGTGTGTGTGTGTGTGTAGTGAGGGGAGGGGGGGGGGCAAGAAGGTGGTGTGTGTGTGTGTGTGTGTGTTTGATGGATGTAGGGGGAACGGGGGGAGAATGGACAGAAAAGCACAGGTGGGTTGAGGTTAAATTAGAATGCTACTGATTCCTCCATACTATGTCATGGAAACTAGAATCCCTTCTTATGAAACAAGGTAATGTGTTTTATCGTATAGTTTGGAGGGTTCACAAGGGTTCAAGTTTCTCCACATCAGGTTACTCCCCATAAGAAGATGAATTAGTAAAAGCAGAGATGATTAAGAGGAGTAGGGGGAGGAGGAAGAGTAGGAGGATGAGGAGTAAGGGGAGGGAATTAAAGGAGGAAGAAAGGGAGGGAATGAAAAGGGGGAAGAAGGGGAGGGAATTATGCTATAATAATAATAATAATAAATATACAACCGTAATAACTAGTGGTTGATGCTGTACGAGTATGTATTATTTTATCTTAATTCATTTTACCCCGACTTCGGTAAACCAAACCTCTTCTGTGTAACTCGACGATACCAATGTGAAAAAAATAAATGATGGTTAATTGTGCGCATGCGTGCTTGGAGGGTGACGTCAGTGATGGGTGCTAACGTAAGAGGCTAAGGGGACAAGGTTGTATGTGTGTGTGTGTGTGTGAGAGAGAGAGAGAGAGAGAGATAATATAAGGTTAATCCATAAGTAAATGTGTGTGTGTGTGAGAGAGAGAGATAATATAAGGTTAATCTAGAGAAAATGTGTGTGTGTGTGTGAGAGAGAGAGAGAATATAAGGTTAATCTAGAGAAAATGTGTGTGTGTGTGTGAGAGAGAGAGAGAGAGAGAATATAAGGTTAATCTAAAGAAAATGTGTGTGTGTGAGAGAGAGAGAGAGAGAGAGAATATAAGGTTAATCTAGAGAAAATGTGTGTGTATGTATGTAAGTATGTATGTAAGTGTGTATGTATGTGTGTGTGTGTGTCGCCTGGGTTGTTATCAGCCTGTAATCACTCTGACGTCAGTTATTTGGGAGGCTGGTAATTACATCTTGATATTAACTTTATATATTAACAAGAAATTAATAACACTGATAATGTTGATGTACACCATGATTTGTTGACACCCTCATTTATTTAAGGGGGTGCGGGAATAGGGGGACAGGCTTGGGGGGATTTAGGGTGGTGAGGGAGTAGGGGACAGGCTTGGAGGGTGCGGGAGTATGGGGACAGGCTTGGGGAGGATGAGTTTAGGGTGGTGCGGGAGTAGGGGACAGGCTTGGGGGGGGTTAGGGTGGTGCGGGAATAGGGGGACAGGCTTGGGGGGATTTAGGGTGGTGCGGGAGTAGGGGACAGTCTTGGAGGGGTTTAGGGTGGTGCGGGAATAGGGGGACAGGCTTGGGGGGGTTTAGGGTGGTGCGGGAGTAGGGGACAGGCTTGGAGGGTGCGGGAGTAGGGGGACAGTCTTGGAGGGGTTTAGGGTGGTGCGGGAGTAGGGGACAGGCTTGGAGGGTGCGGGAGTAGGGGACAGGCTTGGGGGGATTTAGGGTGGTGCGGGAGTAGGGGACAGTCTTGGAGGGGTTTAGGGTGGTGCGGGAGTAGGAGATAGGATTGGGGGGTGCAGGAGTAGGGGAACAGGCAGGCTTTCTACCCAACCCAAGCCTGTCCCCCTATTCCCGCACCCCCTAAATTAAAAATCATAGTAATAGTATAGGCCTATTCTAACCTTCTGTAACCCACCTATGTTCAAACCTTTTTTAAAACACTAACACTGTATCTTAACTTCCTGTATCCGTCTATATCCTATCATTCTGTAACCTGCCCATGTTAAAACCTTTTTTTTTAAACACTGTAACACTGTATCTTAACTTCCTATGTCTGTCTGTATCCTACCCTTCTGTATCCGTCTGTATCCTACCCTCCTGTATCCGTCTATATCACTCCTCTATACAAAACCTCTTCCATTTCACTTTAACACGCTGTATCCTACTTTTCTGTCTCACACCCCTGTATAAACATCTTCAACAGTCTGTAACTCGCTGTATCACCACCAAGCAACTAGCCTACGAGTAGACATATATCTTGGCTCCGTGTGTGTGTATGTGTGTGTCTGTGTATGTGTGTGTGTCTGGGGTGGAGGTGGAGGTGGAGGGGTGTAGACGTGGCGCCGGCTGTCTCAAGTTTATCTCCAGTATTATCTCTAGATAGTTGGTGTATCGCTGGACATCTGGGGAAACACACATACATTCATACATACATACACACATACATACATACATACATGCATACATACATACACACATACATTCATACATACATACATACATACACGAAGGGAAGGGAGGGATGGGTGAGTTTGAGGGACTGGGAAAGGAGAGAGGGTGTATTTGGGATTAGAGGGGCGTGTGTATGTATGTGTGTGTAGGAGGGGGGGGTTGATGGGATGGGGGTTTGGAGAGAGAGAGAGAGAGAGAGAGAGAGAGAGAGAGAGAGAGAGAGAGAGAGAGAGGGTGCATTAGGATACTATAGATGTTTGTGGTTGGAGGCAGCTAGGGAGTGAACTAGACACACCGAGTTTGTGTTTTTTTATCCTTCCGAATTATGCACCGATTTCTTTCTACGTAAACATGACTCTAGATCACGTGTACCATAGCCTACCTCTACATTCCAGTGCCTTCCTATTCATGCCAAACCAATGATCCAATAAACTCTGGAGACTTTCGTTCACCTTTAAGGACTCTGTGATCGTGTATGAGACTTGGTGGCTTCTGATTCCTCCTGACTAGCCTATGACACGAAACAAGCTCCTTCCATATAGGTGTGTGTGTTTCGTGGCCTTGATTGAACGACTCGTTTACCTCCAATTATCTAACTACATCATAGAGTTCCTTAATTAAACCTATGCACCGGTCGGCATCACCACAAAAGTAAGTCGATTAAGGAGAAGCCGATAAATATTAGTTATTTTAGAAGCCGAATTGCTGTGATCCGAAGCTTATAATGAAGTTGAGTTTGGTCTGTCGGTGACTGACGTGGCATCACGTGGCGTCAAGTCTTAAAATATATATATATATATACCGTATAGCCTATATATAATAATAATGATAATAATAATAATACGTAACGGGGATTAAGGTAACTTTTACGGTTCCCTTATTGGCGTGAAATTTTCTAATATACTACAAAAATATCAGCTACATGGAAAGAACAGCAACAACAACAAAAACTCTAGCTGTTCGATATTGTTGTTGTTGTTGTTGTTTAGAGAGAGAGAGAGAGAGAGAGATGACGACTGCATAGATTGTGTGTGATAAAGAGTCTCATCAGCCAAGTTTCCCGCGGCCCCCATCAGTAAGTAAGAAGCCCACATACGTACACTGGTTACACACAAACACTCGTCGTCGGAAGAATCACGAGTGTGTGTGTGTGTGTGTGTGTGTGTGATAAGACTTAGATAACTGGACATTGGAGAGGAAATGCCGATGGAGTGTATTTCCCGCGACCTTATATACTTCCCTGCATTCTCACAACACAACACAAACACACACAAACAATAACAACAATAATTAGGATAACATTTTTCAAGTAAAAGTAACACTAAGAATCAGGATAACATTTTAAGTAACAGTAACACTAAAGGTGCCGGCACACTAGGCTGTATTCGATAACATACTACCCGTTTCTGGTACTCGTTTTGGCTACACGTTTGGAAAACAAACGGCGTCAGGGTCACACAGGGAATCTTTTGTTGTGGAGTTTACCCAATTTGTGTTATGGCCTCTGTACACAACATATCCTGGCGATAAGGTTTTTTCCTGGGAACATGAAGCTGCTTTGAAACACATTCCTGCCCACCATTACCACTATCACCTCTACCATTACCACCTCTACTCTTACTACTACCTCTATCAACCACTATCATTTCAACCTCCGCTACTACTACTGTCACCACTGTCTCTACCACTAATACAGTACTACCACCTCTACCACTACCAACCACCTCTATTTACCACCATCAACTCCACATCTACCTCTACTACCACTATCACTACAAAAGCTCCTCCCTCCTCTCCTCTCTTCTCCTCTCCCCTCCCCTCCCCTCCCCTCGACCTTTTGCTGACGTCGGTTGTGTATGTACTGTAAGTCGGGCACATCCATCCCAGACCGACACCCGACACACCACACCTGTCCTCGTCTTATCTCGTCTTATCTCAGTTATCAGCATCTGTTTTCAAGCTCGGCAAACTCTCCCACACTCTGGCAATTTCACATATGCTAGATTTTCTGCCTTACCCGTCGGAGATTCCATGCGTTCAAGGTGTGTGTGTGTGTGTGTGACAGAATGTTATATGAAAGGAACTATTTGACGATTATAGCCTATACTACACCAGACTCCAGCAGAACATAATTGTGGGATAATATTATATTGTTTAAGGTGTATTATAATTATTACTGTCTGAACCTTCTCTGACTCTTTAACATTCCCTTCAAGCAGCCTTAAAAGGACAATTGGATCAGTTACTGTGTGATTGTCATTTATATTCCCATGTATTCAGGATGTCGCTACTCCCATCACCCCTCAAACAGATCTCCCCCAGCCCCCCAGCTCTGATCTATCATATGAGCCCCCTTCCCAACCTCCTCCCCCTTACAGCCCCCTTCCCTCCTCCAGTTCCTCCCTAGCCCCCACCCATTCACCCCCACCAGCTCCACCAGCCTCCACCAACCCCCTCCTGCAGCTCCACCTCCACTACCAGCCCCCTCCTCCCCCCTCTTCCCTTCCCTCCAGCTCCGTGTTATCATGTGGTCTGGCGCCAGTCTCGAGTGGTGTGGTGTTGGGGGACGTGACTGTATTGTTGGAGTCTCAGTCACTCAGTCAGTCTGTCTTAAAGAGGGGTCGTTTAAGATGAAACAAAAATCAGAGAGCCATTGATTCCTCCAAACTGCATGTGCTGTCATTATTTTTAGGTCTACTGTGTACTCAGGTCTCATTCATTTATACGTGGCGTTTAATTATTTTTTGTTCCACTGTTTATATATATATGTGTGTGTCATGTCCTTGTCCTCTCAGCCTGTACCCGTCGCCTTCCTGAAATAAATCGCAATCAGGTGTATTCTTCCTCGAGGGTGTAGTAGGCTATAGTGGGTGGGGGTGGGGGCAGTAGGTCCGTCCGTCCAGGGGAGTTAACTGATTTGAGGGACACCGTAAGAATTATGATATGCCCGCCCCTCTTCCTTCTTCTCCGACCCTTCCTTCCTGTTCCTGTTTTTATTTTTCTCTCTGTCTGTCTGTCTGTGTCTCTTGCTGTCTATCTTGTTATATGTGATTCTTGCTGTTTGTATCTGTTACTGTCTCTCTCTTACTGCCTGTGTCTTTTAGTATCTTTCTCTTGGTATCTGTGTCTCTTATTCTATCTATTCTATCTATATTCTATCCCCATATCATCTAATATCTCCTCTTCTAGACTTCTACCACTATTTATCATCCTCCCTATCTCGGCTTATATACTCTGGTCATATTGTTTCCTAATATGCTTAATGGCTGCTACTGTTGCTAACCTGAATCTCTTTCGATGAGTCTCTTCTTCCTTTGTCGCCTCTGTATATCTCTCTCTCTTTCTCTACCTTGCCCTTGCCTTAGTTATCAGTGTGTGTGTGTGTGTGTGTGTGTGTGTGTGTGTGTGTGTGTGTGTGTGTGTGTGTGTGTGTGATTGTGTGCGAGCGTGCGTGCGTGTGTATATATCTATGTAGGGGATCAGACAACCCAAGGACCACCCATGTGCTCGAGCTCTCTGTGGTCCAAAAGTTAGGGGGAAATAAAGTCGTTAATGGCAGTCAATTAAGATAGGGTTGTTGGCCTGGCTAGTGATGGAAGGTTGGCAGGGGTAGGGTGGGTCAGTAGGGATAGAGGAAGGGGTAGGGTGGGTCAGTAGGGAGGAGTAGGGATAGAGGAAGGGAGATTATAATACAAGCTATGGGGAATATATGGCAGAGATAAAGATATTGAAGTATTAGCCTACAGGAAGAGAAAGAAGAGTAGGGGAATACAATGGAGAAAAGGAGAGAGGAGGGAAAGGTTTCATTGACATAGAAAATAGAAGGAAAGAAAGAGAAAGGATAAAGAAAGTGCAGTGGAAGAGAGGATGCTGAAGAAAGTGAAGAAAATAAAAGAGAGAGAAAAGTAGACAATCAGACAGACAGACAAGTACTACCACCACCACGACCACCACCAAACAGCCATACAATTTATAAAACACAATGGCTAGTCCAGTGTTGTACTTGTAACACTTTGGACCTTATTATAGTTCATCAAGTGTGACTAGCAATACAGACCAGTTTGTATTCATCCTTCATTCAAATATAAATAGCCACAACCATATGAGGGATGTAAGAGTAGCCTATTATATACCCTAAGCTTTTCCCTATAGAGATGGGTGGATGCGCCTCTATACTGCTGTTGGGAAGGTCTCGTATCACCCTGGATCCTCTCATAGAAACGCACCAAGCCCACCCCACACCGACTAATATACACCGACACCTTTCGCCAGTGAATCTCGGACCAGGGGACCAGGAAAGACAAGGCGACGCGGGTGTGTGGGTAGCGAAGACGAGGCAATTGTGTCGTAACGAGTGTCGCTTGTCAGGCTCTTTCTATTAAGGGGTACTTCTGTTTTGGGTTTAACTGGAAGGCATTTGATTCCTTCAGACTATGCTACAAAACAGCTCACCTCGGTATACTCTGTTAGGGTTCATCTGTTTTGTTGCAGTGTTTAGAGACTGCATAGACTCCAAAACACCTCCCTCCCAAACGACCCCCTGAAGACGCCATGCAGCTTATGGGTACAGACAGGGGCCCTACAGTTCTCTACATTTACACTCCCACACTATAAATATGAATCAGCGAATATTGTCTACTGAAACACACTGACTAAGGCTCTGTGTTGGTACGAGATCTTTAGAATGCTGATGTGTCGTGTCAAAATTCTTTCATACAACAACAACAACAATAACAACAACAAATGCTGACTTAGAACATGAAGGAGACTATACTATACAATCACAGGGTAGTCTTTTAAGTGTGTGTGCTCAGGGTGGCATACGTGTTCGTGTAATGTATAAGGTTCTCCCATATATGGATTTCTGTGCTTTTTGTCAATTTTCTTATGCTTTAAAACATCAAATAAAAGGTTTGGGAAGGTCCTACGTTAATGTCATGTGTAGGCTATTCATGTTATACTGCATTCGAAAGGGATTTATTTTACAGTAAAAAATTATTCTTACTTCCAAATGCATATAAGAATTAGATTTAAGAACTTACATTGTAGTGATAGCTCAGTTTATCATTTTTTCAAACACTGGGAAACGAAACTTTTTGGGATGTATGTACTGACTGTCACCTCTGTCCTTGCCTTACCTCCCCTACCATACCATAACCTCTATACCCTTCCTTTACCTCCCCTGCCATCACAGTCACATTCAGAACCACTATCACTGCCATCACCACATACTGTCACCATCGTTTTTTTTCCTCCAGCAGACCAAGGCTATCTAAGGATCATTTTACCCTTGTTTTTACAATCTTTTACTCAAGTCACACACCCTTTTACTTCTATTATATCCTACCTACTACTACTACCACTACTATTATTAATGCTACTACTATTACTCATACTACTACTGCTACTACTATTACTCATGCTACTACTATTACTCATGCTACTACTGCAACTACTATTACTCATACTACTACTATTACTCATACTACTACTGCTACTACTATTACTCATACTACTGCTACTGCTACTACTATTATTACTCATACTACTACTACTGCTACTACTATTATTCATACTACTAGGTACTACTATTACTCATACTACTACTACTACTATTATTCATACTACTACTGTTACTGCTATTACTCATTCTATTACCTCTCATACTACTATTACTACCTCTCATACTACTTTTAGCCTACTAGGTCCTACCTCTACTACTACTACTACCACGACCACTACTACGGGTGTCCCAATCGATCGTCACAGCCCAAAATAACAACACGCAAACAAGAAGCTGTAAGGAAAACGTCTGCCATTGTTTATGTGAATTTAGTAACCATATTAGGAGAGAGAATAAATCACTCTCATAAAACCTGTAGCCTAATAATACCTGCCATAGCTCAAAGCCCGGTGAGTATTGGCGAGCCTGTGTTAAGATTTTTATCACTAAATGAAGTCAACCCATAATAATTGAACATTGCCAGGGAGGGAAGGGAAAGGGAGGGAAGGGGAAGGGGAAGGTTAGACTGTGTTGGTGTAGGTCCATATGTGAACCTGTAACTCAGTAAGAAAACAAAACAAAACAATAATAGTGTTGACAAATGGTGTGGAAATGGTTCGACTTTGACTTCATAGTTCATAGATACAATACAGACATACAGAGATAACGCATCGCTACCAAAAAAAAAAAAAAAAAAAAAAAAAAAAAAAAAAAAAAAAAAAAAAAAAAAAAAATAATAATAATAATAATAATAATAATGTTGTTGCATCACGAGTTTATGATGATGTTGATGGATGTTGTTATCAGAGTGCATCATAACATTGTATGGCGCCGTGTCTCTTTCAGTCGGTACGGTCGGTGTGGTAATCTGTTGAATTGAATTGAATTGATTGTACCGTATCAGTTTCACCAAGATGCTTTCCCCTTCGTGTCTGTCTGTCTGTCTGTCTGCATGTGACGGGATGTTGTTGACTGTTATTGGTAGAGTGGTATGTAAGTTTAGTATGTTCATCTTGTAGACCATGTTCAGTATATACAGTATGTTAGTGTACTTACTGTAAAGGGAAATGAAACTTTATGGTCATTTGTTTTCCCCAGCTTTTTCTACTCATTTATTCCTTCAAGTCTACATGCCACCTGATCGTATTATAGGGCAGCCAACTTGTAACACATCCATGCCAATCCTTACAAATCCTTCAAACCTAATCTTTACATATCTTGACTACACTTACATGCTACGGTTAGGAAAGATACTCCAAAAATTCAAGATTAATATATATACTTTTTTTTTTACTAAATTTGGCAGAGGTATGAAACTAATAAGTGCTTTAAAAATAATTGTTAATCAAGTTCTCAAGAAATTGATTTTAGACATGAGCTTGTTTTAAGGACCCTGTGATCGTGTATGAGATTTAGAGGCTTTAAATTCCTCCTGACCATGCCACGAAACACACTCCTTCCATAATATTATACAGTAGAGGTGTGTGTGTGTGTTTCGTGGCAATTTTTGAAGGACTCATTTACCTCCAATTTTCTGACTACATCACATGGTTGGTTCCTTAATAATGATGATGAGAGTTAAGTTATAATTGTGGTTACCATGATTGTCCCACGTTCCCACAGCCTCGTAGCCAATTACATCACCTCTTCTCTCTATTTTTAGGCATGTCGTCATCTCGCCCCTTGTTGTTATCATTGTTGTTATCGGTGTCTGTGATTATCGGGAGCATTGTGGTGGAGTTATCGTGGCCGTGTGGCTCTCTTATCAACGTCGGCAGCAATTGACAGGTGGTTCAGCATCTCTGTGATAAGGTTTGTCTGTAGATGTTTATTTAGTTGGTGAGTTGTGGGAGGGAGACTTGTCATGGTGAATGTTTACTGTTGGTGACAAGGATGAGGTGGGGTTGTAATAAAGAGGTGGAAGAGGTGGGGTTGTAATAAAGAGGAGGAAGAGGTGCAGTTGTAATAAAGAGGAAGATGAGGTGTACTTGTAATAAAGAGGAGGAAGAGGTGTAGTTGTAATAAAGAGGGAGATGAGGTGTACTTGTAATAAGAGTAGGAAGAGGTGTTTTTGTAATAAGAGGAGGAAATAAAGAAGAAAAAATAGAAGGATAATGATTATGAGTAGATGAAATACAGATTATTACAAAAAGTCATTTAATACACCAGCAAACAAAATATTAGTCATCTCAGCAAAGTGGAATGAAACTTGACGTGATTGTCTTTGGAAGTGGAGATTTGAACTACAAAAATACGTAGTGAAAACGTCCACGGAAAAAAAAAAAAAAAAAAAAAAAAAACAGTGCAACCAAACTCAATGAGAGAAAAGGGAGAGAAAATAGAAGAAAAAATCGGTACGTGTGATTATCTGCAGGTAAAGATTAAGAAGGAGAATCAGGGAAGGCGAGAGGGTCAGAAGTTCGATTGTGTTTACGTTGGACATCGAGTCTTAGCAAAACAGCCGGCCGACGTTACTACGAAGTCCCTCACTGTACGGGGGAAAAAGTGACCCTCCTCCCAATTTCCTCTCCTCGGATTGAACGTGTTTTGTTTCAGGATTTCTGGATGTACTCTAATTCAGTTTTAATTCCAAAGTCTTTTACGGTACAGGGAAAAAGTGACCCATACATATCCTTATAAAACTATATACGCTGCTCCATCCTAAAATTTATCTCGTCCAAACCTACGAGGCCTGTGAATTTTAACCAAATCTTAACCTGACCTAACCTAGCCTAACCAAACCTAACCTAACCTAATTCTTTAAAAGCCAACCCAGCCATGACCAAACATTACGTGTAAAAATTCAACCTTTTCAACCTAACTCCAATCAAACCTAACCTACCCAAATCGAACCCAACCTCATGTAACCCAAATTTATTACCAATCAAACCAAACCAACCCCATTTATACCCAACCTCTTTTAACCCAATCTGAAATCCTTGCACCAATCCTCACCCATTTATACCCAATCCCTTGTAACCCAATCTATTACCAATCAAACCCAACCTCTTGCAACCCAATCTGAAATCCTTGCACCAATCCTCACCCATTTATAATCAATCCCTTGTAACCCAATCTATTACCAATCAAACCCAGCCTCTTGTAACCCAATCTGAAATCATTGCACCAATCCTAAACTGATGGAAAGAAAACCTCCCGTGTCCAGATAAAATTCCCTGAACACACAAGTAGTTTGGATTACAGCAGCGAGACCCAGTCAGTCAATAGTGTCGATAGTACAGAAAGGCCACGAAATTCTGCACTATTTATTCAGCACACGCCTGCCAAAACAACAATGACAGGAGAGAGAGAGAGAGAGAGAGAGAGAGAGAGAGAGAGAGAGAGAGAGAGAGAGAGAGAGAAATCTAATAAGACTTATCTCCTAATACTACTACTCTTTCCTCTTTCTTTCTCCTCCTCCTCCTCCTCCTCTCTCTTCTCCTTCTCTTCCTCTCTCCTCTTTCTCCTCTCTTTCTCTTCCTCCTCTCTTTCTCTTCCTCCTCTCTTCTTTTTCTCCCCCTCTCCTCTTTCTTCTCTCCTCTTTCTTCTCTCCTCTCTCTCCTCTCTCCTCCTCCTCCTCCTCCTCCTCCTCCTCCTCCTCCTCCTCCTCCTCCTCCTCCTCCTCCTCCTCCTCCTCCTCCTCCTCCTCCTCCTCCTCCTCCTCCTCCTCCTCCTCCTCCTCCTCCTCCTCCTCCTCTTCTCTTACCCCCTCCACATACCTCACGTGTTTGTCTTATCTGCCCCCTCCTCCTCCTCCTCCTCCTCCTCCTTCTTCTTCTTCTACACACCCTTCCCATCTTCTCTGCTTTTATGTGTTCCTTCCCTTTCATCTTCAGTTACCCCTATCTCCTTACTGGGCAAATTTCCCCCCCGTTATTCACCTCCTCCATCTCCCTTTTCTTCCTTATTATATTCCTCTTCCCAAATTATATGCATTATTTTTTCTCGCCAAAAAAATATCTTATTTTTATCCTCCTCCTACTCTCATACTCCTCATCCCATCTCCTTTTCACTCACCCTCATTATTTCCCCAGCTCATCTCATATCCTCTCCAACCCCTTATCCTCCCCATCTTTTTATCTCCTTATATACCTATTTCCTCCATCTCCCATCCTACCTCATATTCTCTCCATCTCCAAACCCATATTCTCCCCATCTCATCCCAATCTCTCCACCACCCCATCTCTTCCCAATCTCTCCAACAACATCTCCCAATCTCCCCCCCCAAATCTCATCTCCCCATCTCCTCCAACCCTATCTCCCCTCCTCCACCCCTTCTCCCCTCCTCCACCCCTTCTCTCCTCCTCCACCCCTTCTCTCCTCATTTCCTCACCAACAAGTACTTCACATCTCAGTCAGTTTCCTGTGAAGTACCGCGACCACAAGAATGCATCTAATTGCCCGTAAAATCGGTCGTCTAGGAAGTGAGGCTCAGAGACAAGAGAACGAAAGAAAGTGAAACGTGGCCTTTAAAATGACCCTGGAGTGTTCAGTGATGCCTAATTATTCACTCAGGGTAAATAGGTATTCTCTCTCTCTCTCTCTCTCTCTCTCTCTCTCTCGCCATCCATGCTTCCTCTATTCACCCTTCCCTTACCATCCGATTCACGACTTTTAATATTACAATCTTCCTTGCTTCTTGTATAGCTTTTTTCCTCGTTTATATATATCCACCCCGGCCTGCAGGTGTCCGGGGCCTCTCTTTACTGCAGGGAAAAAAATAGCCCTGTGTATATATATCGCTGGGCAGGAGTTACTGAGAACTTTCTGCCCTTGAAATTTCAGCGCCTTGAAATGTGTTTATTCTTGAGAAACTCCATTTACTGTACGACCGTCACACCTGCACACCACACACACACACACACACACACACACACACACAAGTTCTAACCTTCTATGCTACAGGATGTTAAAACAAACGCAACAAGTGCAATAGCAAAAATGAGTAGGCTAATGAAGTCTGTATGATTGCTAGCCGAAAGTTGAATGGTTTGGAATGGAGTGTGTAAAATTATTCCTGTACTTTGAGGGTCGCTTTTCACTAAAATGAAAATGTATGTATATGTGCAATGAATATACAACGTACTTCATTTAATGCACCATAATACTCATACGCTAATGAAGTTCAAATCGGAACTAAAAATAAAATGAAATACAAACTAGCAAAGTGTAGTGTGTGTGTATGTGTATGTGTGTGTGGTAGTGTTTCCGGAGTGAAGGCAACACACACACATGGGGTCGCTCGCCAGGAAGAAAGATGGCCCTGTAGTGTTCCGATTGTAACGGTGCATTGCTGTAAAGGTGTTTCTGGCTGATGATTACACGTTGCTGGAAATGATGTGTTGGTGTGGTGGTGGTGTGGCCTCAGACTTTAACACCTGTCTCTTGTGGTGATGACAGGCAGAGTGGTTGTGGTGTTTGTGGTGGTTGTGGTGTTGGTGGTGTTGGTGTTTGTTGACTTCACCCTGTCCTCCTTTTGATGGTGTATTTGCACTTTTTTCTTTAGTTAAATTACATGTATATATATCTTAATTCACACACACACACACACACACACAGACACACACCTAAGCACCAAACACCACCAGGCAGACGGACGATAAGGGAATGGAGAAGGTAAAAGAAGAGGACCGTCACGTACAGACAGATGACAAACGCGACCACACCCTGTTTTTAACCACATAACACAGCACCTTGTCTTATCACACGCTGTTTGTAGCAGGAGGAAGAGAATGAAAAAAAAAGACATATTACAAAGGAGAAGGATGTGGTGGGGAGTAGGAGGAATGGGGAAAATAGCAGAGAATAAGGAAAGAGGAGGAGAAGAAGGAAAAACAGCATAGAACAAGGAAAGAGTAGGTAGAGAAGAACAAACAAGAAATATATTACTAAATAGAAGATGTGGGGAGTAAAGGGAATGGAGAAATAGCAGAGAACAAGGAAAGAGGAGAAGGAGAAGGAGAATAAAAAACAAGATATGTATATATATTATAATTGAGAAGGATGTGGGAAGTAGGAGGAGTGTAATACAACAAGCAACATGGAAAGAGGAGGAAGTAGGAGATTGACTTGTTACATACTTGCTTTATTCTTTTTTTTTTTTTTTTTTTTTTTTTTTTTTTTTTTTGTCTCCACTCAACTCCTGTTCATCACACCCACTCTTCTTCTCCCTCCCACCACCCACTCTTCTCCCTCCCACCATCCACTTTTCTCCTCCCTCCCACCTCCCACTCTTCTTCTCCCTCCCACCACCCACTCTTCTTCTCCCTCCCACCACCCACTCTTCTCCTCCCCCCCACCACCCACTCTTCTCCTCCCTCCCACCACCCACTCTTCTCATCCCACCACCCACTCACTCACTACGGGGTGAGGGGGGAGGGAGGAAGAAAGAAAGAGTACGCATGAATGGAGGGGAGCTAGTGAGAGTAGGGGATTGTAAGGAGGAAAGGAGAGGGGTGAGAGTAACGGAGAAGAAGGAAGAAACAATGAATGTATGAAAGAGGTGAGTGAGAGTGGTGGGTGGTGTGGGGGGGGAAGGAAGGAAGGAAGAAAGAAAGACAAGCAGACAGACAGAGTGTACGCATATGAGGGTGAGAAAGGAAGAGAAGGGTCGAGTTTATGAAGGCTTATTTGAGAGTCGAGTTTATGAAGAAATATTAAGAGTGTACGCATATGAAGGGGAGAAAGAAAGAGGAGGGTCGAGTTTATGAAGGCTCAGGTGATGGCCGTACATTAGGGCTGTATATCTGAGATGCCATAAAGCAGTGCCAGGGATGAAGACCGCCACAGTGCCAGCCGCCTCCCCTTCACTCCCATCCCTTCCCATCCCCTCCATCTCTTTTGGCATCACGGGAGAACACAGCCCGCTCCATCACCACCAGCATCTCGCCTCATCTCCTCTCTCTCTCTCTCTCTCTCTCTCTCTCTCTCTCTCTCTCCAGCATCCCGCCTCATCTCTTCTTTCACTCATCTCGCCTCATCTCTCTCTCTCTCTCTCTCTCTCTCTCTCTCTCTCTCTCTCTCTCTCTCTCTCTCTCTCTCTCGTAAATTAATATATACAATTTTACCAATCTTCCATTTTCATCCCATTCTTCCCTTCGTTTTATTTCTCAACCCTGGCCTTCCGTCCGTTGTTAGCGAGAAAGAGACGTGTGTGCCAGCTGATACTGTTGCTATTACCTGGAGAATGTCAGTGGTGGTGGTGGTAGTGGTGGTGGTGGTGGTGGTGGTAGTGGTAGTGGTGAAGGGGGAGTGGGAGGGGGATAGAAAAGTAGTGTCATAGTGTTGTGTCAGTGTGTTGTCAGTGGTCGTGGTTTAAGAGACACCCAGAATCATTCCAAGTGGTATTGTGCCAGACCAAACCTGACCTGACCTGCTGTGCTGATGGCCAGTTGTATAAGTATATATAGGTGTCCAAGAGTAAAAAAAAAAGCTATATTGCAGTTAGGTTATTTTTTAGCATAATTATGAAAAATGTCCTGATTTTCTTCCAAGACTGTATTATTTATGACTTTTGATACTCGTTTCCAAGCGTGAACCAAAGTAAAAAAAGCTACATTGCAATTAGGTTATTTTTTAGCATATGAAAAATGTCCCGATTTCCTTCTAAGACTGTATTATTGACTTTTGGTACTAGCTTCCCGTATATTCTTGTGTTTATGTTATATTATGTTTATGTTATGTTATGTTATGTTTGTTCTGGCAATATTGATCTTGATTTGCATTTCTTCACATCTATTAAAATTCCGCATCTGCATATGAGTAGAGGATGTGAAATGAGTGAGTGAGTGAATGAGTGAGTGAGTTGTGTATGCGAATGAGGAAGTGGTTATACCCTACTTCACGCCTCGACCAACACACACACACACACACACACAGAGCCGTAGGGGGTGTAGGAGTGACGCAAGATGAGAAAATTTAAGAGAGATTTCTGACATACAGGTCGTTGTTTACTGTGTGTGTGTGTGTGAAGGAAGAAAGTAAGTAAGTAAATGACTACGGTGGCAGTAATAATTCTTTAGCACATAAATTATATATATATACCTTCTAAATAATCCCCCCCCCCCATCATGGAGAATAATTATAAACGACGTTGAATAAGTGAATTTTTAATAATCATCTCTTTATCCACGTGTTGTATATAAATATTATGGGGAGATTCTTTTGTGGGTGAGTTGGAAGGTCTCTGATTCCTCCAAACTGTACCACGAAACAGATCCCCCATTCGTACCATTGAGGGTGTCTGTTTTCTGGCATAGTTTGGAGGAATCACAGACCTTCCACCTCACCAACAAGAGAATCTCCCCTGAATTTAAAGTACTCCAGAGCAAAGGACTCGAACACACACACACACACAAATCTTACCTAATCATTCCCATCACTATAAATTATGGAGGCTATCTCTTGTTGGGGTGGGTGGGGGAAAAACAGAATGCATGGCTACTGATTCCTCCAAACGATGCCGGGAAACAGACCATCATCTCAGTAGCCTATACGAGTGAGGGGAATCGTGTTTTGGGGTTTAGTAAGGAGGAATATGTAGAGTTGAAAAGAGATGAATGAATGACCCCCTTACGTTCCACGGCAGATCGAGAGCGGCCCGACGTTGTGTTCTTCCTCTCTCCAACTCGTAAACTCAGAGACATCAAAGCCAAATAAGCTGTACTACAAAAAGACTTACATGTTTCTCAGTGTGTGTGTATGTTTGTTTGTTTGTTTGTGTGTGCCAATAAAAATGCACGGGCGACACACATACACTCACTCACAAGGAACTTACTTTTCCCCCGTCCTTACCTCATGTTTCATAAGGAGGCGATTGATTGATTGATTGATTGATTGATTTATTGATAGATATTAGGCGCCACAACAGCGAGGTCCTATAGCGCCAGAGAAAGGTGATAGAGAGGTGTGACAGCAAGCAGGAAGGAAATAAACATATAAGTAGGCGAGGTCGGTTTTCATCCTACTTTGTAATTCGAGCATTGTAAAGCAGAATAGTGTACTGTATTCATGTATTTAATCGGTAAACAATGTAGACAGCAGGAAGTCACCACCTTAATTAATTTACTATGGAAATGCAGCTTGGGAAGTCGATTAGCAACAGATTTTCACTTAGGTAAATCAGAGAGGTGTAGCTGTAGGATATTTGTGCTTATAGGAAATATGAGGAAGGAAGGAGGAAAGGAAGGCAGAAAGGATCAATGGAGGGAGGAAAGGAGGGAAGAAAGAATGAATGGAGGGAGGGAAGGAAGGAGGAAAGGAAGGGAGGGAAGGGAAATGAGACAACGGTATAATATTATAATATGATGACAGATAACTTTACCTTAGATGCGTTTGTGTCAATAAGTGAAAACAACGATGATGATGATTATATATAGATTCGAGTTGGTTGACGAGGAAAATAAATTATAGTTTGGAATGCATAATATAAAATAATAATTAGTGTAGGGCAATATGAGGAATGTAGCCTTGAAGATCCACCCCCCACCTACCATTTCAGTGGCTATTCTCATTTCTTTCTCAATGTTTTCTTAATTGGAGGAGGCTTGTCAAGTTTTGTTTCATGTGTTGCCTTTAATTAGAGTGAGGGAGGGTGTACTACGATTTATAATTATCTTCATTTGTATTTTCCGTTTCTCATATTTCTTTCCATTTTATTTTGTCATTTTTTTTTTGTTTCAAACAGCGGTTTGTTTTGTTTGTCCCTGTCTGTCTGTCTGTCTGTCTGTTCGTATAACTTTGTGTATATCCATTTTTTGCTTCCTCTTCTTTCACTTTCTCTTACGAATCACCTTAATTATTTACTGTTTTCTGCGTGTAGTACGTGTTTGTATCATGTTTGTTCCGCACTTCTTCCTGAAAACAGTAACCATTTGTCTTTTCCTGACTGTCTCTTTGTCTCTCTTACTAATCTACGAAGAAATATTTTGGGAAAAGGAAAATGCTATTGTCAAGGAGAGTTGGACCGCGTTGTTCAAAGAGATAAAATACAGTCTATTATAATGACAGCAGTGTTTGTTGTGTTGTCTTGTGTTGAGTTGATTTGTGTTGAGTTGTGTTGTGTTGTGTTGAGTTGTGTTGTGTTGTGTTGAGTTGTGTTGTGTTGTGTTGTGTTGTGTTGTGTTGTGTTGAGTTGAGTTGTGTTGTGTTGTCTTGTCTTGTCTTGTCTTATTTTGCTGGGTGGTGGGAAAAAACTTCGACCCTTCTGAAAGTATAAATGTGCTCACGAGTCACGCATTTACTGCTACATGGTATTTAATTAAAGGGGAAAGTAGTACAGTGTTGGTAAATGTAGAGCAATATTGATTCCTCCAAACTATTCCAAGCGACAGAACACCATTATTATTGTTCATAGATCCTGTTTCCTAGCATACTTTGGAGGAATCAAGGTACTCCAATGTAACAAAAGTGAATTACCCCCTTATAATGAGCTCACTACATAAGGGACGTAGGCAAGAACATTCATGGTGTAGACGATGGCGTAGTAATGGTACGATCACTCCCTAAACATAGTACACAACCTTCGTACCGGTGTTGTATCGTAGTAACCTAAGAGGATGGGTGACTGGCGTGTGTTCCCGAGTTGACCAGTTGTGTGTATGAAGGACTGAGAGTGCCAGTTATATCTCGCAGTCATTTAAGGGGAGTAGTATAGTTTTTGGTACATTGGAGCGCCTTCAATCCTCCTAAGTATGCCAAAAAACAAAACCAGAGGAACAAAATTAATGGTGGCCTGTTGCTTGGAATAGTTTGGAGGGATGATTTGCTCCGGATTTACCAACACTGTTTCCTCCCCTTAAGAAGATGGTGGCATGCAACGTCGCTGTATTCGCATTGCAAAAATAATGGGAACTGAAAAGCGACGAAGAGAAATTTTCATCTAATAGAGAGTTTGATGATACCAGCCACACATAACCTTAAAATATCTCCTGTACAGACTGACAACATAATCTCTCCCACTTCGTTCATGGCTGAGGCAAATATCTATATATATATATCCAGTCGTCATTAACCATTCTAAGAAAACTCTGAAAGCGTCGCAGGTTCAGTGTCACCAGAGAGAGAGAGAGAGAGAGAGAGAGAGAGAGAGAGAGAGAGAGAGAGAGAGAGAATTAACTAAAGACGACCAGCCAGGAACCAACCCGTAGCTCTCCAGTGAAGCGTACACACAACCACCAACCCACCAGGCAGGCACATGAGTAAACACCCACCACCACCACCTCCCGGGTCCTCCTCCGTCATGGTAGAACAACACGTGATATTAGCGTCGTCTTATATACCAAGTGAGACCAGATTACGAGCCGTGGTGATGTACAGTTACGAGCCAAAGTTCTGCCACACTCCCTGCCTGCATTCGTTCTCTGTAGAGTGTGGGATGAAAGAAGCAAGGAAGGGAAATTGAATTAGAAAAGATGATTGCAGTTAGACATAGACAGAGAGGGAGGGAGAGAGAGAGAGAAAGAAAAAGAAAGAGAAAGATCGAGTGAGAGTAATGATAATGATAATAATAATAATAAGATAGAGAGAGAGAGCAGCCTAATAATAATAATGAGAGAGGGAGAGAGAGAGAGAGAGAGAGAGAGAGAGAGAGAGAGAGAGAGAATCTAAGAAGACATCGTAAATGGGGAGCCTCTGTCGAGTTTCTATGACGCTGCCAAGACATTAGACGAGACTTACCACCTGACACAAGCCCAAGTGTTCGGTCGTCAGCATAACTTGGTCAAAATGTACAGTCTCCAGCAAAAGGTTCGACCACAGTGAGCTATAGTGCTTTACTGAGGAAAATTACGTGTGTGTGTATGAGGGAGTGGAGGGTGGGGAGGTAAATATTGATCCTCTCTCTCTCTCTCTCTCTCTCTCTCTCTCTCTCTCTCTCTCTCTCTCTCTCTCTCTCTCTCTCAACCTAAATTCTATGGTGACTATTATCTTTCCACTTTCTTCACTTTCTCATTCTCTTCCTTCTTTTATTCTTCTCCCTCTTTTTTCTCCTCTTCCTTCTTTATTTTCCTTCTCCTCTTACCTCTTTTATTCTCCTCCCTTCTGTTATATTCCTCCGTGTTACCTGTTTTTATATTTTCTCTTGCAATCAACCCGCTTTCGTTTCCTCTTATTCTTCCACTCCTCCCTCCCATTCCCCTTCCTCTCTCTCTCTCACCTCCTTCCCCCCTTCTCTCTCCCTCCCCTACCCTTCATTCCCCCCTTCTCTCTCCCTCCCTCACTCTCCCTCACCTCCATGCTCCCTTCTCTCCCTCCCTCACTCCCCCTTCTCCATACCCCCCTCACCTCTATTCCCTCCTCCCATCACTCTCCATTCCCCCCCTCACTCCTCTTCCTCCCCCCCCCCCCCTCTCCCTCCTCAACACACACCTTTAGTTTAAATGGTATGACAGACAATTAACATGAGTCACTGCCTTTATAAAAACCCTGAAAATTATTGCTCCTGGCGACGAGATCATCTTCCTTGGCTGTCACGTGAGGCGTTTGTTTTGTGATCGAGTTTGTTTTGTGTGTGTGTTTGTATAATCGTCTCTATAATGTATAATATGTTTTAATATGTATAAATAAATAAATATATATATATATATGTTTGTGTGTGTGTGTATGATTTATCCTGTGTGTGTTTGCCTCTGTTTTTTTTGTGTGTTTTTTACCGACTGTATATGATATTATTTGTCTGTATATACGTATGGCTAAGTGAGTTGAGTATGTGCGTGAATATGTAACACACACACACACACACACACACACACACACACACACACACACACAGTCTCCCAGCTGGCCCGCCAAGATTTCTGGAGAACAAAAGGTTTTAATTTCCTCTCGGTTGGTTTGGTGTGTTGGGGGTGTCCTTGGCTGAGAGAGAGAGAGAGAGAGAGAGAGAGAGAGAGAGAGAGAGAGAGATGTGAGACGGAAAGAGACAGGACGAGAGAGAGAGTGGAGGAAAGATGTGAAAGACGGAAAGAGCGAGAGAGAGAGAGAGACAACATTGAAAGAGACAGGACAAGAGAGAGAGAGAGAGAGAGGGAGAGAGAGATGCGAGACGAAAAGAGGCAGAACGAGAGAGAGAAAGAGAAAGAGAGAGAGACACCATTGAAAGAGACAGGTTTACCCTCCGCCCTCACTGTTAACGTCAACTCTACAGTGCCACTATATTCTGGTAATTAACATCTTCTAGACCGTTGTGTGTGTGTTGTGGTGTTTGGTGTGTGTGTGTGTGTGTGTGAGGTGGAGGGGTTTGGTGGAGGAGTGTGTGTGAGTGTGTGTGTTTTTCTTAGATAATCTGGGGAAAGGAGCTAGAAGTGTTTGCATTTATGATAGCCTTGTTTCATTTTAGACAACTTCAACGACAAGGCCAGGTGTACCTAAGTGTATATAACCTACAGCAGCAACAACAGACA
The DNA here is from genome assembly GCA_034508575.1 of Petrolisthes manimaculis. NCBI lineage: Eukaryota > Metazoa > Arthropoda > Malacostraca > Decapoda > Porcellanidae > Petrolisthes > Petrolisthes manimaculis. The sequence continues at coordinate 1,806 of JAWZYT010006354.1, read as the reverse complement.
TACATACAATCTCATCTCTTTCTTTCCACAACATCTATTTATACTCTAAGGAAGGGAGACGTGATCATAGTGGTATAGATGATGATGATGATGGTGTAGATGATGATGATGATGGTGAAGATGATGATGATGATGGTGGTGGTGGTGGTGGTGGTGGTGGTGGTCCAAGAACGTCCCCTCTCGCTCATTTTTATAGTAAGGTTTCCCACTTAATTAAGACTTGCATTATTCCTGGTGATGTTTAGTTCAGGTATTCGTCGTAATAATATCATTTTCTCAACTGATGTTTGGTACTATTTGCAACTTTGGTTATTTTCTAAAGCGGCTGCTGTGTGTGTGCGTGTGTGTGTGCATCTTTCTTTTTTGTACTGTACTAAGATATGTTGCTGCGGATTTAAGTATGTATATTACTATATGTGTGTATCCCAAATACTCTCTGATTTGCAATTGTGTGTGTATGTGTGTGTGTGTGTGTGTTCCCTTATCACAAACAGTGTCAGCTCCTTGTGCTAATTCCGGCAAAAGTAAAATGAAATAAAAGTAACACGCACGAAGCTTCTCTTAAATCTCCCCTATCGCCTTCCTCATTGTGCATGCCTCTAACTCTACACCTCCCACACATACATTCACCCACCTCTCCCGTCATCCACTTCCCATCCACCTTCCACTCATCCCTTAACCCACCTATTCATCCCAACTCATCGAACCACCTCTGTCATCCACCTCTCCCACCCATCCATTCACCCATCTATTCACTCCAACTCATCCAACCACCTCCGTCATCCACTTCCCATCAACCTCTCCCATTCACCCACCAACTCATCCACCTCCCACACCCATGCAACACTCTCCTCTCCCACCCACTCATCCATATCCAGCCATCTACTTACCTCTCACCCACTCAACCATTCATTCACCCATATACCCATTTACTCACCCCAACACACACACACACACACACACACACACACACACACACACACACACACACACACACACACACACACACACACACACACACACACACACACACACACACACACACACCTCCCTTCCTGTTGCCCTCACCACCACTAAACCCCCCTTGTACTTTCTGGCCCTCAAAGCCAATCGTAATAACAAGAATAGAGGAATCTCGTCAATATTCAATCCAGATGCATCAAGAACGGGAACAACCCCACCACGAGCCGGAGATAAGCACAGGCAGGCAGGCAGGCAGGCAGGCGTTCTTATTAGGCGAACCGTCATTAAGTTGGTGGAGCCCTTGTTATTATCAGTTATGCCGCCACTGCAGTATAGTGTGGACTCTTTCCGTGTCCGACAGTCTTCCTTCATTCACTTCAATCCCACCCACCCACCCGACCCATGCACTGATATGGTTAGTTCCGTGTGTGTGTGTGAGAGAGAGAGAGAGAGAAAGAGAGTGAGAGAGAGTTTTGGTGTGTGTGTGTGTGTTAAAATATATAGTTTGAAAAGAATGTGCACACTGGTACGGTACTATTTTAATTCCTTGGCTTTGCATGTTTTGAAGACAGGTGAATTTAAATGGATAAAATAATATATTGAAGTGTGGCAGGAAGGAGATTTCGGTGGAAGGAAGCATGTGGAGTGAGTGAGTGACGGAGCGAATCTGAGGTAAATACGAGGTGGAGCAGCTGGTTGGTGCCTGGTGGATGGAGTGGTACAGGTGGAGGAGATGAATTAATGGGAAAGGTGGAGCAGGTGGTGTTGTTTATAAGTACATCAGGTGCATATCTCTGGCGAGTGTTCGTGTATAATTTGTTGCCCTCAGAAAGGAGACGTAAT
>JAWZYT010006353.1:22500-37500 GCA_034508575.1 Petrolisthes manimaculis | reverse complement strand
TTTCAATTTTCAGGCAAAAAAAATGCTAAAACACGTTTTTTTGGCCCAAAAAGTCGATTTGTACTGTGCTAGAAAAATTTCAATTTTCAGGCAAAAAAAATGCTAAAACACGTTATTTTGGCCCAAAAAGTCGATTTGTACTGTGCTAGAAAAATTTCAATTTTCAGGCAAAAAAAATGCTAAAACACGTTTTTTTGGCCCAAAAAGTCGATTTGTACTGTGCTAGAAAAATTTCAATTTTCAGGCAAAAAAAATGCTAAAACACGTTTTTTTGGCCCAAAAAGTCGATTTGTACTGTGCTAGAAAAATTTCAATTTTCAGGCAAAAAAAATGCTAAAACACGTTTTTTTGGCCCAAAAAGTCGATTTGTACTGTGCTAGAAAAATTTCAATTTTCAGGCAAAAAAAATGATAAAACACGTTTTTTTGGCCCAAAAAGTCGATTTGTACTGTGCTAGAAAAATTTCAATTTTCAGGCAAAAAAAATGCTAAAACACGTTTTTTTGGCCCAAAAAGTCGATTTGTACTGTGCTAGAAAAATTTCAATTTTCAGGCAAAAAAACTGCTAAAACACGTTTTTTTGGCCCAAAAAGTCGATTTGTACTGTGCTAGAAAAATTTCAATTTTCAGGCAAAAGAAATGCTAAAACACGTTTTTTTGGCCCAAAAAGTCGATTTGTACTGTGCTAGAAAAAATTCAATTTTCAGGCAAAAAAAATGCTAAAACACGTTTTTTTGGCCCAAAAAGTCGATTTGTACTGTGCTAGAAAAGTTTCAATTTTCAGGCAAAAAAAATGCTAAAACACGTTTTTTTGGCCCAAAAAGTCGATTTGTACTGTGCTAGAAAAATGTCAATTTTCAGGCAAAAAAAATGCTAAAACACGTTTTTTTGGCCCAAAAAGTCGATTTGTACTGTGCTAGAAAAATTTCAATTTTCAGGCAAAAAAAATGCTAAAACACGTTTTTTTGGCCCAAAAAGTCGATTTGTACTGTGCTAGAAAAATTTCAATTTTCAGGCAAAAAAAATGCTAAAACACGTTTTTTTGAACCAAAAAGTCGATTTGTACTGTGCTAGAAAAATTTCATTTTTCAGGCAAAAAAAATGCTAAAACACGTTTTTTTGGCCCAAAAAGTCGATTTGTACTGTGCTAGAAAAATTTCAATTTTCAGGCAAAAAAAATGCTAAAACACGTTTTTTTGGCCCAAAAAGTCGATTTGTACTGTGCTAGAAAAATTTCAATTTTCAGGCAAAAAAAATGCTAAAACACGTTTTTTTGGCCCAAAAAGTCGATTTGTACTGTGCTAGAAAAATTTCAATTTTCAGGCAAAAAAAATGCTAAAACACGTTTTTTTGGCCCAAAAAGTCGATTTGTTCTGTGCTAGAAAAATTTCAATTTTCAGGCAAAAAAAATGCTAAAACACGTTTTTTTGGCCCAAAAAGTCGATTTGTACTGTGCTAGAAAAATTTCAATTTTCAGGCAAAAAAAATGCTAAAACACGTTTTTTTGGCCCAAAAAGTCGATTTGTACTGTGCTAGAAAAATGTCAATTTTCAGGCAAAAAAAATGCTAAAACACGTTTTTTTGGCCCAAAAAGTCTATTTGTACTGTGCTAGAAAAATTTCAATTTTCAGTCAAAAAAAATGCTAAAACACGTTTTTTTGGCCCAAAAAGTCGATTTGTACTGTGCTAGAAAAATTTCAATTTTCAGGCAAAAAAAATGCTGAAACACGTTTTTTTGGCCCAAAAAGTCGATTTGTACTGTGCTAGAAAAATTTCAATTTTCAGGCAAAAAAAATGCTAAAACACGTTTTTTTGGCCCAAAAAGTCGATTTGTACTGTGCTAGAAAAATTTCAATTTTCAGGCAAAAAAAATGCTAAAACACGTTTTTTTGGCCCAAAAAGTCGATTTGTACTGTGCTAGAAAAATTTCAATTTTCAGGCAAAAAAAATGCTAAAACACATTTTTTTGGCCCAAAAAGTCGATTTGTACTGTGCTAGAAAAATTTCAATTTTCGGGCAAAAAAAATGCTAAAACACGTTTTTTTGGCCCAAAAAGTCGATTTGTACTGTGCTAGAAAAATTTCAATTTTCAGGCGAAAAAAATGCTAAAACACGTTTTTTTGGCCCAAAAAGTCGATTTGTACTGTGCTAGAAAAATTTCAATTTTCAGGCAAAAAAAATGCTAAGACACGTTTTTTTGGCCCAAAAAGTCGATTTGTACTGTGCTAGAAAAATTTCAATTTTCAGGCAAAAAAAATGCTAAAACACGTTTTTTTGGCCCAAAAAGTCGATTTGTACTGTGCTAGAAAAATTTCAATTTTCAGGCGAAAAAAATGCTAAAACACGTTTTTTTGGCCCAAAAAGTCGATTTGTACTGTGCTAGAAAAAATTCAATTTTCAGGCAAAAAAAATGCTAAAACACGTTTTTTTGGCCCAAAAAGTCGATTTGTACTGTGCTAGAAAAATTTCAATTTTCAGGCAAAAAAAATGCTAAGACACGTTTTTTTGGCCCAAAAAGTCGATTTGTACTGTGCTAGAAAAATTTCAATTTTCAGGCAAAAAAAATGCTAAAACACGTTTTTTTGGCCCAAAAAGTCGATTTGTACTGTGCTAGAAAAATTTCAATTTTCAGGCAAAAAAAATGCTAAAACACGTTTTTTTGGCCCAAAAAGTCGATTTGTACTGTGCTAGAAAAATTTCAATTTTCAGGCAAAAAAAATGCTAAAACACGTTTTTTTGGCCCAAAAAGTCGATTTGTACTGTGCTAGAAAAATTTCAATTTTCAGGCAAAAAAAATGCTAAAACACGTTTTTTTGGCCCAAAAAGTCGATTTGTACTGTGCTAGAAAAATTTCAATTTTCAGGCAAAAAAAATGCTGAAACACGTTTTTTTGGCCCAAAAAGTCGATTTGTACTGTGCTAGAAAAATTTCAATTTTCAGGCAAAAAAAATGCTAAAACACGTTTTTTTGGCCCAAAAAGTCGATTTGTACTGTGCTAGAAAAATTTCAATTTTCAGGCAAAAAAAATGCTAAAACACGTTTTTTTGGCCCAAAAAGTCGATTTGTACTGTGCTAGAAAAATTTCAATTTTCAGGCAAAAAAAATGCTAAAACACATTTTTTTGGCCCAAAAAGTCGATTTGTACTGTGCTAGAAAAATTTCAATTTTCGGGCAAAAAAAATGCTAAAACACGTTTTTTTGGCCCAAAAAGTCGATTTGTACTGTGCTAGAAAAATTTCAATTTTCAGGCAAAAAAAATGCTAAAACACGTTTTTTTGGCCCAAAAAGTCGATTTGTACTGTGCTAGAAAAATTTCAATTTTCAGGCAAAAAAAATGCTAAGACACGTTTTTTTGGCCCAAAAAGTCGATTTGTACTGTGCTAGAAAAATTTCAATTTTCAGGCAAAAAAAATGCTAAAACACGTTTTTTTGGCCCAAAAAGTCGATTTGTACTGTGCTAGAAAAATTTCAATTTTCAGGCGAAAAAAATGCTAAAACACGTTTTTTTGGCCCAAAAAGTCGATTTGTACTGTGCTAGAAAAAATTCAATTTTCAGGCAAAAAAAATGCTAAAACACGTTTTTTTGGCCCAAAAAGTCGATTTGTACTGTGCTAGAAAAATTTCAATTTTCAGGCAAAAAAAATGCTAAAACACGTTTTTTTGGCCCAAAAAGTCGATTTGTACTGTGCTAGAAAAATTTCAATTTTCAGGCAAAAAAAATGCTAAAACACGTTTTTTTGGCCCAAAAAGTCGATTTGTACTGTGCTAGAAAAATTTCAATTTTCAGGCAAAAAAAATGCTAAAACACGTTTTTTTGGCCCAAAAAGTCGATTTGTACTGTGCTAGAAAAATTTCAATTTTCAGGCAAAAAAAATGCTAAAACACGTTTTTTTGGCCCAAAAAGTCGATTTGTACTGTGCTAGAAAAATTTCAATTTTCAGGCAAAAAAAATGCTAAAACACGTTTTTTTGGCCCAAAAAGTCGATTTGTACTGTGCTAGAAAAATTTCAATTTTCAGGCAAAAAAAATGCTGAAACACGTTTTTTTGGCCCAAAAAGTCGATTTGTACTGTGCTAGAAAAATTTCAATTTTCAGGCAAAAAAAATGCTAAAACACGTTTTTTTGGCCCAAAAAGTCGATTTGTACTGTGCTAGAAAAATTTCAATTTTCAGGCAAAAAAAATGCTAAAACACGTTTTTTTGGCCCAAAAAGTCGATTTGTACTGTGCTAGAAAAATTTCAATTTTCAGGCAAAAAAAATGCTAAAACACGTTTTTTTGGCCCAAAAAGTCGATTTGTACTGTGCTAGAAAAATTTCAATTTTCAGGCAAAAAAAATGCTAAAACACGTTTTTTTGGCCCAAAAAGTCGATTTGTACTGTGCTAGAAAAATTTCAATTTTCAGGCAAAAAAAATGCTAAAACACGTTTTTTTGGCCCAAAAAGTCGATTTGTACTGTGCTAGAAAAATGTCAATTTTCAGGCAAAAAAAATGCTAAAACACGTTTTTTTGGCCCAAAAAGTCGATTTGTACTGTGCTAGAAAAATTTCAATTTTCAGGCAAAAAAAATGCTAAAACACGTTTTTTTGGCCCAAAAAGTCGATTTGTACTGTGCTAGAAAAATTTCAATTTTCAGGCAAAAAAAATGCTAAAACACGTTTTTTTGGCCCAAAAAGTCGATTTGTACTGTGCTAGAAAAATTTCAATTTTCAGGCAAAAAAAATGCTAAAACACGTTTTTTTGGCCCAAAAAGTCGATTTGTACTGTGCTAGAAAAATTTCAATTTTCAGGCAAAAAAAATGCTAAAACACGTTTTTTTGGCCCAAAAAGTCGATTTGTACTGTGCTAGAAAAATTTCAATTTTCAGGCAAAAAAAATGCTAAAACACGTTTTTTTGGCCCAAAAAGTCGATTTGTACTGTGCTAGAAAAATTTCAATTTTCAGGCAAAAAAAATGCTAAAACACGTTTTTTTGGCCCAAAAAGTCGATTTGTACTGTGCTAGAAAAATTTCAATTTTCAGGCAAAAAAAATGCTAAAACACGTTTATTTGGCCCAAAAAATCGATTTGTGCATGCATCTTCGATTTCAGGCAAAAAAAATGCTAAAACACGTTTTTTTGGCCCAAAAAGTCGATTTGTGCATGCATCTTCGATACCCGTTTATATCCCAAATTTAGCCTAAAAGCACCGAAAAATCGAGTTTTTTGGGTCTCAAAAGCGATTTGTACATGTCTACACTGTTCTAGAAAAATTTCAATTTTCAGGCAAAAAAAATGCTAAAACACGTTTTTTTGGCCCAAAAAGTCGATTTGTGCATGCATCTTCGATACCCGTTTATATCCCAAATTTAGCCTAAAAACACAGAAAAATCGAGTTTTTGGGTCTCAGAAGTGATTTGTACTGTTCTAGAAAAAAATCAATTTTCAGGCAAAAAAAATGCTAAAACACGTTTTTTTGGCCCAAAAAGTCGATTTGTGCATGCATCTTCGATACCCGTTTATATCCCAAATTTAGCCTAAAAACACCGAAAAATCGAGTTTTTTGGGTCTCAGAAGCCATTTGTACATGTCTACACTGTTCTAGAAAAAAATCAATTTTCAGGCAATAAAATGCTAAAACACGTTTTTTTGGCCCAAAAAGTCGATTTGTGCATGCATCTTCGATACCCGTTTATATCCCAAATTTAGCCTAAAAACACCGAAAAATCAAGTTTTTTGGGTCTCAGAAGCGATTTGTACTGTGTTAGAAAAATTTCAATTTTCAGGCAAAAAAAATGCTAAAACACGTTTTTTTGGCCCAAAAAGTCGATTTGTGCATGCATCTTCGATACCCGTTTATATCCCAAATTTAGCCTAAAAACACGGAAAAATCGAGTTTTTTGGGTCTCAGAAGCGATTTGTACTGTGCTAGAAAAATTTCAATTTTCAGGCAAAAAAAATGCTAAAACACGTTTTTTTGGCCCAAAAAGTCGATTTGTACTGTGCTAGAAAAATTTCAATTTTCAGGCAAAAAAAATGCTAAAACACGTTTTTTTGGCCCAAAAAGTCGATTTGTACTGTGCTAGAAAAATTTCAATTTTCAGGCAAAAAAAATGCTAAAACACGTTTTTTTTGGCCCAAAAAGACGATTTGTACTGTGCTAGAAAAATTTCAATTTTCAGGCAAAAAAAATGCTAAAACACGTTTTTTTGGCCCAAAAAGTCGATTTGTACTGTGCTAGAAAAATTTCAATTTCCAGGCAAAAAAAATGCTAAAACACGTTTTTTTGGCCCAAAAAGTCGATTTGTACTGTGCTAGAAAAATTTCAATTTTCAGGCAAAACAAATGCTAAAACACGTTTTTTTGGCCCAAAAAGTCGATTTGTACTGTGCTAGAAAAATTTCAATTTTCAGGCAAAAAAAATGCTAAAACACGTTTTTTTGGCCCAAAAAGTCGATTTGTACTGTGCTAGAAAAATTTCAATTTTCAGGCAAAAAAAATGCTAAAACACGTTTTTTTGGCCCAAAAAGTCGATTTGTACTGTGCTAGAAAAATTTCAATTTTCAGGCAAAAAAAATGCTAAAACACGTTTTTTTGGCCCAAAAAGTCGATTTGTACTGTGCTAGAAAAATTTCAATTTTCAGGCAAAAAAAATGCTAAAACACGTTTTTTTGGCCCAAAAAGTCGATTTGTACTGTGCTAGAAAAATTTCAATTTTCAGGCAAAAAAAATGCTAAAACACGTTTTTTTGGCCCAAAAAGTCGATTTGTACTGTGCTAGAAAAATTTCAATTTTCAGGCAAAAAAAATGCTAAAACACGTTTTTTTGGCCCAAAAAGTCGATTTGTACTGTGCTAGAAAAATTTCAATTTTCAGGCAAAAAAAATGCTAAAACACGTTTTTTTGGCCCAAAAAGTCGATTTGTACTGTGCTAGAAAAATTTCAATTTTCAGGCAAAAAAAATGCTAAAACACGTTTTTTTGGCCCAAAAAGTCGATTTGTACTGTGCTAGAAAAATTTCAATTTTCAGGCAAAAAAAATGCTAAAACACGTTATTTTGGCCCAAAAAGTCGATTTGTACTGTGCTAGAAAAATTTCAATTTTCAGGCAAAAAAAATGCTAAAACACGTTTTTTTGGCCCAAAAAGTCGATTTGTACTGTGCTAGAAAAATTTCAATTTTCAGGCAAAAAAAATGCTAAAACACGTTTTTTTGGCCCAAAAAGTCGATTTGTACTGTGCTAGAAAAATTTCAATTTTCAGGCAAAAAAAATGCTAAAATTTGTACTGTGCTAGAAAAATTTCAATTTTCAGGCGAAAAAAATGCTAAAACACGTTTTTTTGGCCCAAAAAGTCGATTTGTGCATGCATCTTCGATACCCGTTTATATCCCAAATTTAGCCTAAAAACACCGAAAAATCGAGTTTTTTGGGTCTCAGAAGCGATTTGTACATATCTACACTGTTCTAGAAAAATTTCAATTTTCAGGCGAAAAAAATGCTAAAACACGTTTTTTTGGCCCAAAAAGTCGATACCCGTTTATATCCCAAATTTAGCCTAAAAACACCGATAAATCGAGTTTTTTGGGTCTGAGAAGCGATTTGTACTGTGCTAGAAAAATTTCAATTTTCAGGCAAAAAAAATGCTAAAACACGTTTTTTTGGCCCAAAAAGTCGATTTGTGCATGCATCTTCGATACCCGTTTATATCCCAAATTTAGCCTAAAAACACCGAAAAATCGAGTTTTTTGGGTCTCAGAAGCGATTTGTACTGTGCTAGAAAAAAATCAATTTTCAGGCAAAATAAATGCTAAAACACGTTTTTTGGGCACAAAAAGTCGATTTGTGCATGCATCTTCGATACCCGTTTCTATCCCAAATTTAGCCTAAAAACACCGAAAAATCGAGTTTTTTGGGTCTCAGAAGCGATTTATACATGTCTACACTGTTCTAGAAAAAAATCAATTTTCAGGCAAAAAAAATGCTAAAACACATTTTTTTGGCCCAAAAAGTCGATTTGTGCATGCATCTTCGAAACCCGTTTATATCCCAAATTTAGCCTAAAAACACCGAAAAATCGAGTTTTTTGGGTCTGAGAAGCGATTTGTACTGTGCTAGAAAAAATTCAATTTTCAGGCAAAAAAAATGCTAAAACACGTTTTTTTGGCCCAAAAAGTCGATTTGTGCATGCATCTTCGATACCCGTTTATATCCCAAATTTAGCCTAAAAACACCGAAAAATCGAGTTTTTTGGGTCTCAGAAGCCATTTGTACATGTCTACACTGTTCTAAAAAAAATTAAATTTTCAGGCAAAAAAAATGCTAAAACACGAAAATCGAGTTTTTTGGGTCTCAGAAGCCATTTGTACATGTCTACACTGTTCTAAAAAAAATTAAATTTTCAGGCAAAAAAAATGCTAAAACACGTTTTTTTGGCCCAAAAAGTCGATTTGTGCATGCATCTTCGATACCCGTTTATATCCCAAATTTAGCCTAAAAACACCGAAAAATCGAGTTTTTTGGGTCTCAGAAGCGATTTGTACTGTGCTAGAAAAATTTCAATTTTCAGGCAAAAAAAATGCTAAAACACGTTTTTTTTGCCCAAAAAGTCGATTTGTACTGTGCTAGAAAAATTTCAATTTTCAGGCAAAAAAAATGCTAAAACACGTTTTTTTGGCCCAAAAAGTCGATTTGTACTGTGCTAGAAAAATTTCAATTTTCAGGCAAAAAAAATGCTAAAACACGTTTTTTTGGCCCAAAAAGTCGATTTGTACTGTGCTAGAAAAATTTCAATTTTCAGGCAAAAAAAATGCTAAAACACGTTTTTTTGGCCCAAAAAGTCGATTTGTACTGTGCTAGAAAAATTTCCATTTTCAGGCAAAAAAAATGCTAAAACACGTTTTTTTGGCCCAAAAAGTCGATTTGTACTGTGCTAGAAAAATTTCAATTTTCAGGCAAAAAAAATGCTAAAACACGTTTTTTTGGCCCAAAAAGTCGATTTGTACTGTGCTAGAAAAATTTCAATTTTCAGGCAAAAAAAATGCTAAAACACGTTTTTTTGGCCCAAAAAGTCGATTTGTACTGTGCTAGAAAAATTTCCATTTTCAGGCAAAAAAAATGCTAAAACACGTTTTTTTGGCCCAAAAAGTCGATTTGTACTGTGCTAGAAAAATTTCAATTTTCAGGCAAAAAAAATGCTAAAACACGTTTTTTTGGCCCAAAAAGTCGATTTGTACTGTGCTAGAAAAATTTCAATTTTCAGGCAAAAAAAATGCTAAAACACGTTTTTTTGGCCCAAAAAGTCGATTTGTACTGTGCTAGAAAAATTTCAATTTTCAGGCAAAAAAAATGCTAAAACACGTTTTTTTGGCCCAAAAAGTCGATTTGTACTGTGCTAGAAAAATGTCAATTTTCAGGGTATCGAAGATGCATGCACAAATCGACTTTTTGGGCCCAAAAAACGTGTTTTAACAGGCAGGCAGGCAGGTAGGGAGGCAGGCAGGTAGGTAGGGAGGCAGGCAGGCAGGCAGGTAGGGAGGCAGGCAGGCAGGTAGGCAGGCAGGCAGGCAGGCAGGTAGGGAGGCAGGCAGGGAGGCAGGTAGGGAGGCAGGCAGGCAGGTAGGCAGGTAGGCAGGGAGGCAGGTAGGGAGGCAGGCAGGCAGGTAGGCAGGCAGGCAGGGAAATCTGACTTATATAGGGATGAACTGAACCAATTTTCTATCCCGTTTCTACCACTAAAGAAAACGTGTTTATATACACCATGCTATTATATATTAGATATATAGATTAGAAATTATTCATTATTATTATTATTATTACCTGTATTATTATTATTATTATTATTATTATTATTATTATTAGTAGTAGTAGTAGTACTAGTAGTAGTAGTAGTAGTAGTAGTAGTAGTATTGCCAATTCGGGCTCTTATTCTGGCTATACTTACGACTCTCTTTCTCTTTCTCTCTCACACACACACACATGTAAACAAAGAAACATTTGCAATGAAATGAAATGAAAATAATGCCCTTGAAAACGAATAAAGTGTACTAAAAGTGAAATAGTAGTATTAAAAATGATGTAGATTAAAGTGAAGTATAAAGGTGTGCAATATAGTAGATGAAAATTGAAAATGACTCGAATGTGTAAATGCAGTGTTGCCATGGTGTTGTAGCCACCACTAGCCACCTGTAGCCCAAGTGTGAAGGGTAGAAGCAGTGTTACCAATGTTTTGTAGCCCAGTTTTGTAGCCCCAAGGTGAGTTGTGATTGGCTAAAATGGGGGTGTTGGCGATTTTTGTCGACTATATATAAGGTCATAAGCCGCCGGGGTGGTTGGTGGGGTGGGGGAGGTTAAAACAAGGGCTTGGGGGGGCCATTTTTTGGATTTAGAGGCGAAATAAAAAATTTTTTGGGCTTCTTCTCGACAGCCTAACCAAACCAAGCCTTATTTAACCTAACCTCTTCCTATTATAATTAGTAGTAGTAGTAGTAATATTACCTAACCTAACCTAGACCACACCAGACTACCAGGACCTAACCGGGGCAGACTACCGGGACCTAACCGGGGCAGACTACCGGGACCTAACCTAACATAACAGGACCGGGACAGACTACCGGGACCTAACCGGGGCAAACTACCGGGACCTAACCTAACATAGCCTAACCGGGGCAGACTACCGGGACCTAACCTAACATAGCCTAACCGGGGCAGACTACTAGGACCTAACCTAACCTAACCTAACCTAACCTACCGAGACCTAACCGGGGCAGACTACCGGGACCTAACCTAACATAACAGAACTGGGACAGACTACCGGGACCTAACCGGGGCAGACTACCGGGACCTAACCTAACATAACAGGACCGGGACAGACTACCGGGACCTAACCGGGGCAGACTACCGGGACCTAACCTAACATAACAGAACCGGGACAGACTACCGGGACCTAACCGGGGCAGACTACCGGGACCTAACCTAACATAACAGAACCGGGACAGACTACCGGGACCTAACCGGGGCAAACTACCGGGACCTAACCTAACATAGCCTAACCGGGGCATACTACCAGGACCTAACCTAACCTAACCTAACCTAACCTAACCTAACCTACCGAGACCTAACCGGGGCAGACTACCGGGACCTAACCTAACATAACAGAACCGTGACAGACTACCGGGACCTAACCGGGGCAGACTACCGGGACCTAACCTAACATAACAGGACCGTGACAGACTACCGGGACCTAACCTAACATAGCCTAACCGGGGCAGACTACCGGGACCTAACCTAACATAGCCTAACCGGGGCAGACTACTAGGACCTAACCTAACCTAACCTAACCTAACCTAACCTAACCTAACCTACCGAGACCTAACCGGGGCAGACTACCGGGACCTAACCTAACATAACAGAACCGGGACAGACTACCGGGACCTAACCGGGGCAAACTACCGGGACCTAACCTAACATAACAGGACCGGGACAGACTACCGGGACCTAACCGGGGCAGACTACCGGGACCTAACCTAACATAACAGAACCGGGACCTAACCGGGGCAGACTACCGGGACCTAACCTAACATAACAGAACTGGGACAGACTACCGGGACCTAACCGGGGCAGACTACCGGGACCTAACCTAGCATAACAGAACCGGGACAGACTACCGGGACCTAACCGGGGCAGACTACCGGGACCTAACCTAACATAACAGAACCGGGACAGACTACCGGGACCTAACCGGGGCAGACTACCGGGACCTAACCTAACATAACAGGACCGTGACAGACTACCGGGACCTAACCGGGGCAGACTACCGGGACCTAACCTAACATAACAGGACCGGGACAGACTACCGGGACCTAACCGGGGCAAACTACCAGGACCTAACCTAACCTAACCTAACCTAACCTAACCTAACCTAACCTAACCTAACCTAACCTAACCTACCGAGACCTAACCGGGGCAGACTACCGGGACCTAACCTAACATAACATAACCGTGACAGACTACCGGGACCTAACCGGGGCAGACTACCGGGACCTAACCGGGGCAAACTACCGGGACCTAACCTAACATAGCCTAACCGGGGCAGACTACCGGGACCTAACCTAACATAGCCTAACCGGGGCAGACTACTGGGACCTAACCTAACCTAACCTAACCTAACCTAACCTAACCTAACCTACCGAGACCTAACCGGGGCAGACTACCGGGACCTAACCTAACATAACAGAACCGGGACAGACTACCGGGACCTAACCGGGGCAGACTACCGGGACCTAACCTAACATAACAGGACCGTGACAGACTACCGAGACCTAACCGGGGCAGACTACCGGGACCTAACCTAACATAACAGGACCGGGACAGACTACCGGGACCTAACCGGGGCAGACTACCGGGACCTAACCTAACATAACAGAACCGGGACAGACTACCGGGACCTAACCGGGGCAGACAACCGGGACCTAACCTAACATAACAGAACCGGGACAGACTACCGGGACCTAACCGGGGCAGACTACCGGGACCTAACCTAACATAACAGGACCGGGACAGACTACCGGGACCTAACCGGGGCAGACTACCGGGACCTAACCTAACATAACAGAACCGGGACAGACTACCGGGACCTAACCGGGGCAGACTACCGGGACCTAACCTAACATAACAGAACCGGGACAGACTACCGGGACCTAACCGGGGCAGACTACCGGGACCTAACCTAACATAACAGAACCGGGACAGACTACCGGGACCTAACCGGGGCAGACTACCGGGACCTAACCTAACATAGCCTAACCTTGGTATACTACCGGGACCTAACCTAACCTAACCTAACCTAACCTAACCTAACCTAACCCAACCCAACCCAACCCAACCTAACCCTTAACCTAACCTAACCTAACCTAACCTAACCCAACCTAACCTAACCTAACCTAACCTAACCTAACCCTTAACCTAACCTAACCTAACCTAACCTAACCTAACCCTTAACCTAACCTAACCTAACCTAACCTAACCCAACCTAACCTAACCTAACCTAACCCTTAACCTAACCTAACCCTTAACCTAACCCAACCCAACCTAACCTAACCTAACCTAACCTAACCTAACCTAACCCAACCTAACCTAACCTAACCCTTAACCTAACCTAACCTAACCTAACCTAACCCTTAACCTAACCTAACCCCTAACCTGCTGCCCCGCTACCCTGCTGCCCCGCCGCCCCGCCCCGCTGCCCCTCCCCACTGCCCTGCCCCACTGCTCCGCCACCGCCCGGCTGTCGCCCCGCTGCCCCGCCGCCCCGCTGCCCCGCCGCCCCGCTGCCCCGCCGCCCCGCTGCCCCGCCACCCTGCCCCGCTGCCCCGCTGTCCAGCCCCGCCGCCCCACTGCCCCGTTCTGCTGCCCCGACGCCCCGCTACCCCGCCCCGCAACTGCCCCGCCGCCCCGCTGCCCCGCCCCGCTGCCCCGACGCCCCGCCGCCCCGCTACAATGCTGTCCTGCCACCCCGCCCCACTGCGCCGCCCCGCTGCCCCGCTGCCCCGCTGCCCCGCTGTCAAGCCCCGCCGCCCCACTGCCCCGCCCCGCTGCCCCGCATCCCGCTGCCCCGCCGCCCTGCTGCCCCGCCGCCCCGCTACCCCGCCTCGCAACTGCCCCGCCGCCCCTCCCCGCCGCCCCGCTGCCCCGCCACCCCCGCTGCCCTGCCGCCCCGCTGCCACGCCGCCCCGCTGCCCTGCCCCGCAACTGCCCTGCCGCCTCGCCCCACTGCCCCGCCGCCCCGCCCCGCTGCCCTGCCACCACGCCGCCCTGCCGCCCCGCTGCCCCTAACCTAACCTAACCTAACCTAACCTAACCCTTAACCTAACCTAACCTAACCTAACCCTTAACCTAACCTAACCTAACCTAACCTAACCCTTAACCTAACCTAACCCCTAACCTGCTGCCCCGCTACCCCGCTGCCCCGCCGCCCCGCCCCGCTGCCCCGCCCCACTGCCCCGCCGCCGCCCGGCTGTCGCCCCGTCGCCCCGCCGCCCCGCTGCCCCGCCGCCCCGCTGCCACGCTGCCCCGCTGCCCTGCTGCCCCGCCACCCTGCCCCACTGCCCTGCTGCCCCGACGCCCCGCTGCCCCGCTGTTCAGCCCCGCCGCCCCACTGCCCCGCCCTGCTGCCCCGCTGCCCCGCCGCCCCGCTACCCCGCCCCGCAACTGCCCGACTGCCCCGCCCCGCTGCCCCGCCCCGCTGCTTCGCCACCCCCGCTGCCCCGCCGCCCCACCACCCTGCCCCGCTGCCCTGCCCCGCTGCCCCGACGCCCCGCTGCCCCGCTGTCAAGCCCCGCCACCCCACTGCCCCGCCCCGCTGCCCCGCATCCCGCTGCCCCGCCGCCCTGCTGCCCCGCCGCCCCGCTACCCCACCTCGCAACTGCCCCGCCGCCCCGCCCCGCTGCTCCGCCGCCACGCTGCCCCGCCCCGCTGCCCTGCCGCCCCGCTGCCCTGCCGCCCCGCTGCCACGCCGCCCCGCTGCCCCGCCCTGCAACTGCCCTGCCGCCCCGCCCCGCTGCCCCGCCGCCCCGCCCCGCTGCCCTGCCACCACGCCGCCCTGCCGCCCCGCTGCCCCTAACCTAACCTAACCTAACCTAACCTAACCTAACCTAACCTATCCCTTAACCTAACCTAACCTAACCCAACCTAACCTAACCTAACCTAACCTAACCCTTAACCGAACCTAACCTAACCTATCCCTTAACCTAACCTAACCTAACCTAACCTAACCTAACCCCTAACCTAACCTAACCTAACCTAACCTAACCCTTAACCTAACCTAACCTAACCTAACCTAACCTAACCCTTAACCTAACCTAACCCCTAACCTGCTGCCCCGCTACCCCGCTGCCCCGCCGCCCCGCCCCGCTGCCCCGCCCCACTGCCCTGCCCCACTGCCCCGCCGCCGCCCGGCTGTCTCCCCGCCGCCCCGCTGCCCCGCGACCCCGCTGCCCTGCTGCCCCGCCACCCTGCCCCACTGCCCCGCT
>JAWZYT010006353.1:5000-10000 GCA_034508575.1 Petrolisthes manimaculis | reverse complement strand
ACACACACAAACACGCACATACGCACACATACATATGTACACATACACATACACACATACACACACATACATACACACACACATACATACACACACAAACACACACAGACACCGTACACACACACACACACAGACACCGTACACACACAGCCACCACCACCGTACACACACACACACACAGAACACACACAGACACCGTACACACACATACACACACACACCGTACACACACAGCCACCACCACCCATACACACCTCCCACCAATCTCTTTACTTCACTCACTGTCTACGTCTAAACTACAATTCCTAGAAACTTATACTTCGTTTCATTCTAAGCAACAACTCTTCCTCTTTCCAATGAGACTATCCACAGCTGTCTAGGTCTATTCGTTACAAAGATATCACCTCAGGAATACACATATGTCATTTATTTTTTGGCAACACTCCACCATCTCAACCCCACACCGCTCACTCACGCTCGCTCGGGCCAAAAAATAAAATACATATGTGTATTCCTGAGGTGATATATTTGCAACCAGTAGTCCTAGACAGCTGTGGATAGTCTCATTGGAAAGAGGAAGAGTTGTTGCTTAGAATGAAACTACGTATAAGTTTTTAGGCATTGTAGTTTACACGTAAGTAGTGAGTGAACTAGAGAGACCGACAGAGAGAAATGTGCGTGTACACGTATGTAAGAGAGAGGGATGAAAGTTACATATGTGTATTCCTGAGGTGATATCTATGTAACCAGTAGTCCTAGACAGCTGTGGATAGTCTCATTGGAAAGAGGAAGAGTTGTTGCTTAGAATGAAACTACGTATAAGTTTCTAGGAATTGTAGTCTACACGTAAGTAGTGAGTGAAGTAAAGAGATTGGTGGGAGGAATGTGTGTATGTGTGTGTGTGTACGGTGCGAGTGTGTGTGTGTGTGTGTGTGTCGATGTGGTGCAGACAAGCCACACCCCACTGGCGCCTCTCCTCCCTCCCTCCCTCCCTGGGAATATAAAGTGGGTGTGGGTGTGTGGGTGTGAATTATTATTATTATTATTATTATTTAAGAGAAAGAGGGATAGATGGATGATTAAAGATGGATGACAAGATGAATGGGTTGTTAAAATGGGATGGTGGAGGTAGGGGGAGGATGGGTTGGTAAGAAGGGATGGTGGAGGTAGGGGGAGGATGGGTTGGTAAGAAGGGATGGTGGAGGTAGGGGGAGGATGGGTTGGTAAGAAGGGAGGGTGGAGGTAGGGGGAGGATGGGTTGGTAAGAAGGGATGGTGGAGGTAGGGGGAGGATGGGTTGGTAAGAAGGGATGGTGGAGGTAGGGGGAGGATGGGTTGGTAAGAAGGGAGGGTGGAGGTAGGGGGAGGATGGGTTGGTAAGAAGGGATGGTGGAGGTAGGGGGAGGATGGGTTGGTAAGAAGGGAGGGTGGAGGTAGGGGGAGGATGGGTTGGTAAGAAGGGAGGGTGGAGGTAGGGGGAGGATGGGTTGGTAAGAAGGGATGGTGGAGGTAGGGGGAGGATGGGTTGGTAAGAAGGGATGGTGGAGGTAGGGGGAGGATGGGTTGGTAAGAAGGGAGGGTGGAGGTAGGGGGAGGATGGGTTGGTAAGAAGGGATGGTGGAGGTAGGGGGAGGATGGGTTGGTAAGAAGGGATGGTGGAGGTAGGGGGAGGATGGGTTGGTAAGAAGGGATGGTGGAGGTAGGGGGAGGATGGGTTGGTAAGAAGGGAGGGTGGAGGTAGGGGGAGGATGGGTTGGTAAGAAGGGATGGTGGAGGTAGGGGGAGGATGGGTTGGTAAGAAGGGAGGGTGGAGGTAGGGGGAGGATGGGTTGGTAAGAAGGGATGGTGGAGGTGTAACGTTGCTATTTTTATCCCCCTTACTTTACTGGAGGAGGACAAAAAAAAACACGGCCTTTTACAATAAAAAAAAATGACACACCAGTGTATGACAATCTATCCTATACTTGATCAACCCGGTCTGGGAAAAAAAAGGACTGAGGACTGAACTTGCCTTGCGAATACCATGAAAAAAATCATACAAAGGCAAGTCCAGTTCCTAGTCAGTATCGCTGCCACCACCAGACCACAGGTTGACCGCAGGAACCAAGTTATCACACACTGGGTGGGTAACGTAGCTTAAACCCCAGGCACGTGTGTAAGCAACCCAGAATTACTCTAACGGGGGTTCGATCAATGTCTTAAATCAAGTCAAAAATGCCTAAGTAGGGACACAGTCTATTAGTATGTGTACGGTAACTGAAAACTCAACTACTTATTATTTAATTTATTAACATTCATTTCATATAAAAAAAATATATATATATACTCCCTAACCTTCAATCCCCCCCCTCCCTGAATCCTACTCCCGCTGTCCCTATAACTGGAATAATTCCGAGTTTCGCTAGGGAACAGCACTAGACAAACAAATAATAATAAAAAAAAACAATTTACTTACTCCCCTCCATCAATAATAATAAAGAGAAAAAAAAAAATACATACACACATATATATAATAGCATATAAAAAAAAAATATGGCTGAAACAGTTGTGATAGTCTAAACTTTAAATTATGCTAGCAAATCTTAATTATTTATATTATTTATAGTACACCAGTATTATTATCGCTATGCCTTGCCGGAATGTGCTTTATGGCTTTACCCAATGGAAGACGACACGAGACTCATTAAAATCACTATCAAATGTATAATAAATATTTACCTCAATATTAACACGTGAAGTCACTTTGTAGCAGCTGTTTTAATAGTTACCTTTACCCAATGGAAGACGACACGAGACTGACGGTGAATCCTCGCCACAATTCATTCTCGCCTCTCTCCCCCCCCATCTCATCTCCTACACGGACACAAACTAGTTCCTTCTGCTACATTTTTCTATTATATTAAGTGTTCCTTCCCCCCTGATACATTCCTTTAGTTACACTAATGATTATTTAACATCCCTTAATACTCCAACCCATTATCTCTTTCCCAATCACATAGCATATAATTATTCCTGATATTGGTTACAAATATTGTTCCGCCAACGAAAACATCTCGTCCCTCTCTCGGGACTTCATCCCTTACTCAACTAATTTTCTAAGTAAGTTACCAGAAATAAATGCAGGTATTTTATGGAGAGTGAAGTTAGTAATTATACATTAAAAGAAACATCCTAAATAACATACATAATAAAATGGGGGTGTTACACACGTCCCCTCTTCCTTAGCTGGAACTTACAGTGAAAATTAATTTATATTTCCCTAACTCAATTCCCCTCCCCCTAATCTTAACATACACACCATTTGTCACTATCGCTATACCTTACTAAACAACATAAGACATTATTCACCCTAACGTGTTAGTCAGTGTTGATAAACTGCCAACTTTACTTACAGTCCTTAAACTGCCTTTCTTCCCCGCAGGAAAGAACTTCTCTACCTAACATTACACAATACACATAATACATAATAGATATCAGTGACACCTCGTCCCAGTCAGACTCCTCTGTCAAGTCCATAACCCCGGGAGAACTTCAATAAGGTTCTACCGTCACTAAACCCATCCGCGATTGTCCCTAACAAGATCTGAGTATTCTTACATTCAATTCATTCATTCCTATTTTCATTCACTTCTCCATTCAAACCTCAGATCCCGCACGGTATGACAACCCGGAATGCAGTAAGTGATACAGGGGCCTTGACAAAGGTTCTGACTGTATACTGGAAGAGCCCAATGGACATGTAGGGTGATCACTCCCCACCATCCTTCTCTTCCCATTAAAACTAAGTGTCCTCCAACACCCACAATAAAAAAAAATTACAACTATGAGCCGAGTTCCTAGCTCGTACATTAATGTTGCCCCGTGTTGACTTCAGGTTATAGTAAAACATGACATTATCCAACGTAACTTTCCCACTTTTACCCTATTTTCTATTAATTTTCATTCACTGTTTTTCTAAATTGGTTTTTACCTCAATTTACATTTCCTCCAGAAATCTTCTTGGAGGACGTCGATGACGTGGAGGAAGTACAATATCCTCATCATCATCATCTGGTTCATTATTTTCAATTAATTCCCCTAACTGTACTATAATATCACTGTGGCTCACATAGGGCTTAATCTTTTCTGCAGCCCTCTGGATGTTTTTCCCTGTAAATGGGTCCTCTAAAATATATATCAAACCATCTCTTATTATTTCTGCCACCTTGTATGGTCCTTTCCATTTTTGGTTCAATTTGGCACAGGTACCCGGTATTATTGTTTCTTGTTTTACCCACACTAATGTTCCTAGTTCTACTTTTTCATTTTTTCTATGCCTATTGGCAAATGTCCGATACCTCCTGAGAGATACAGTACTGGCTTCTTGTATTAGCCTCTTTAGTCTCCCAGCGTCGTTGTGGTCAGACGTGATGGTCGGTAGTGGTGCTGTGATGTTGCGTGGTGGATGCCTTCCGAAGAATGCGACATACGGCGTCACCCTGGTACTGCTGTGGACGGCTGCATTCATCACTTTTTGACACTCAGCCAGCAGGTTAGGCCAACGTTGTGGATAGCCCTCGCACAACTGGGCCAACACCGTCTTCAGGGTCCGGTGCATCCTCTCAATCATCCCGTTAGCCTGTGGATGATACGGCGTGGAGAAAAGCAGCTCCACCCCATGCTGGTCTGCCCAGGTCCGCATCTCGTGGCCAGTAAACTCCTTAGCGTTGTCACACAGCACCGATCTAGGTCCGCCAAAGTCTGTAACAAACTGGGTTAGCCTAGCAACAATTCCCTTGGCATGCTTACTTTTTAGTGGGTAAAACTTGGTGTACCTAAAAAAATGGTCTATGATGGTTAGAATATATCAGTTTCCATCTTCGATGCTAACTTTTCTACTATTTTTGTTAAATTATATATTCCACTTTCTTCCTTTTTTACTTTAGTTTTGTTATTAATTTCAGCCATTTGTATGTCTACCCCTGACAACATATTCGCTGGTTCAAGTCTCTGTATCAATAA
>JAWZYT010006352.1:0-10000 GCA_034508575.1 Petrolisthes manimaculis | reverse complement strand
CACCTTCACCACAACCACCATCACTTTCCTCCTCCTCCTCCTCCTCCTCCTCGTCCTCCTCCTTCACCTCCTCGTCCTCCTCTTTCACCTTCTCCTCCTCGTCGTGCAGTATATCCCACCAGGTGTCGCCCACAGTGCCCTCAACGCCCTCTTTTATTCAGGGAGACACACCCACGGGAACACTGAGTCTGACCACCACCACCACCACCAACACTCTTGCAACCACACACACACACTACACACAATTTAACAAACCCTGTGATGTACTCGGAAAATTGGAGATAAACGAGTCCTTCAGATATTGCCACGAAACACACACACACACACACACACACACACACACACACACACACACACACACACACACACACACACACACACACACACACACACACACACACACACACACACCTATATGGAAGGAGCTTGTTTTGTGGCATGGTCAGGAGGAATTAGAAGCCTCCAATTTTCATACACGATCACAGGGTCCTTAATTAACCCATAAGATAAATACGACATAGGAAAACCCATTAACCACAACATTTTGCATCTATTATGATATACTTGGACTAACAACAAACAATTTAAAATACCACAGGAACCCCCATCCCCTCTCTTTTTGTAGTTAAGTGATGGAAAGGGACACAGTCTATCTTTTCCCTCAGTCTATATAATATAAAATTGTACATATCTTTTCCCTCAGTCTATATAATATAAAATGGTACATATTATATTTTCTCTCAGCCTGTACGACGAGATTATATCCTCAGTTAAATATTAAATAAAATGGTACATACATTTTAACTCAGACTGTGCGAGGAAATATTAACTGGGGGGAATTTTGACACTGGGTTTAGTGGGACACAATCTTTCACTCAGGCTGTAAGAGAAAATATTAACTGGGTGGGTAGAATGGGGACTTTTTTCTTCATACTGTCAAGAGCTTTCCTTCTATTATGTTTGGGATCTACTCTTTGGGTCAAATATAATGGAGGGGATTTTATGCACGAGAGTCTGTTTGGGTTGAAGGGGTAAATTTTTTTTCTCTTATTATTATTATTATTATTATTTTTTATTTTTTTTACTTTTTTTTTGGTGTGTGGTGGGGTGGTTCATTGCCCAAACCCTCGGTCTTCTTTGTTTTATTTTTATTTTTATTTTTTTTGCCATAATTGTGTATGTGTTTCTGTGTGTGTGTGTGTATTTCTGTGTGTGTGTTTCTGTGTGTGTGTGTGTATTTCTGTGTGTGTGTGTATTTCTGTGTGTGTGTGTTTCTGTGTGTGTGTGTGTGTGTGTGTGTGTGTGTGTGTGTGTGTGTGTGTGTGTGTGTGTGTGTGTGTGTGTGTGTGTGTGTGTGTGTGTGTGTGTGTGTGTGTGTGTGTGTGTGTTTCGTTAATCGTGGCTGCAGTTAAGTGAAATGAAGCGTATTCTATTTGTCATTTTATCTCTTTCACATTTTATCCCTCACAGAATAGACAAAAAAAATTACATATGGTTTTGTTTTTGTGGTAACCAAAAATAAAAAATAAAAAAAATAATATACAAATAATTATCCACATCAATGTTTTTTTCTGAACTGTTGTATCCCTTTGTTTCACTATTAACAGGGGTGTAGAAGTGTTGGCAAAATTTGGAGTAACTGATTCCTCCAAACTATTCCATGTCCCCCTATTCCTTCACCCCCCAAACCCCCCCAAGCATGTCCCCCAAACTCCCACACAGCCCAAAAAAAACCTAAACCTGTCCCCATACTCCCCCACACACCCCAAAACCCTCCCAAGCATGTCCCCCAAAACTCCCACACACCCCTAACCCCCCCCCCCCCAAGCATGTTCCCCCCCACCCCACCACTATTTCCACACCCCCTTGTTTTCTAATATACTGTGTTTACGTTTACAGGGAGACGGAGCTTACGTTATGGAACTCACTATTAAAACTGTCAACAAAACTGATGACCTCTACTACTGTCATGCTAGAAATGCTTTTGGCATGTACACACACAGCATTAAGGTATAGTTATAATGGGTGTGTGTGTGTGTGTAACTTTTGTAGCTATGATTGATTATGATTAAGGGGCGTACTTTTTGCATTTTTTTTTTTTTTTTTTTTTTTTTTTTTAGCACAGTGTTGGTAAATCTGGAACATGTGATTCTTCCAAACTATTCCAAGCACTAAGTTGGTTCCAGTATTATACCTACACCTCAATTAATAACTCAGAATTAACCACTTCCTTCCTTTCTCCCTCTTTTCCTTCCTCCTCCCCTTCCTTCCTTCCTTTCCCACCATCCTTTCCTCACCTTCCTTCCTTTCTTTCCCACCCCTACAGGTCCAGTTCAGCCAACCCGTCAAACTGAACGTGGACGTGAGTGAGTGTTGTCGTGTGAGTAACGTGAGTGACAGCTGTATGGACGCTTGTGCCTTCGATGAACTCAACTTCGATACCGTCATGAACCGCAAAGAATGTATCCCAGACTTTTCTAAGCTCATGAAGTGTGCTGCCGGTGAGTCTTATAGTATTGGGTTAGTTTATTTTAGCATTCATAGTGGTCATATTCATAAGTGTAAATAAATGTTCATAGTGTAATTATTCATAGTGTAAATATTCATAGTGTAAATGTTCATAGTGTAAATATTCATAGTGCAAATATTCATAGTATACATATTCATAGTATAAATATTCATAGTGTAAATATTCATAGAGGTTATATTCATAGTGGAAATGTTCGTAGTATAAATGTTCTTAGTGATGATATTCATAATGTAAATGTTGGTAGTGTAAATATTCATACTGTTCTTATACATAGTGTGTGTTGTATTCTGGCACTTAACCCTTCTTTCCGTATTACGTTGTGCTGCGGGTATACTGAATTTGGACCCAAGTATGCTGGAAATATTTTAGGCTAAGGAAGGAAGGCCGGTGATTGCTACGATGGCTCCTTTGGCATTCAGAGATATCGTACCATACAGCTATCGTCATCGTCTGGCACTTTGAAGTATTTTTGTTTGTGGTAGGGTCTCGCTCGGACGCAGAATGAGGTTACAAGAAAATATTTTAGTTTTTTACTCCGTGGAACTGGAGTTAGCAGGAAGAGGTGAGGGAGTGTGGTGGTGAGGAGAGGGAGAGGTGAGGGAGTGTGGTGGTGAGGTGAGGGAGAGGTGAGGGAGTGTGGTGGTGAGGAGAGGGAGAGGTGAGGGAGTGTGGTGGTGAGGAGAGGGAGAGGTTTAGGCAGTGAGGAAAGGAAAGGAGAGGAGATGTGAAGTAAGAAGAGGCAAAGAGGAAAGGAGATGAGATGTGAAGTAAGGAGAGGTAAGGAAATGAGATGAGAAGTAAGAAGAGGCAAAGAGGAAAGATAAGATAAGAAGAGGCAAGGAGGAAAAGAGATGAGATGAGAAGTAAGGAGAGGCAAAGAGGAAAGGAGATGAGATGAAAAGTAAGGAGAGGAGCTAAGGCAAGGAGATGAGACGAGAAGTAAGGAGAGGCAAAGAGGAAAGATAAGATAAGAAGAGGCAAGGAGGAAAGGAGATGAGATGAGAAGTAAGGAGAGGAGCTAAGGCAAGGAGGCAGTGTGGTAGAGAGCCTCATCAACATGGCTAACACGTTGGGACAAGGCCCTTGGGAGCGCCTAGAGACTGGCTGGCTGGTGGGCTCTCCTGGGTCTGAAGAGGGAGGGGACTGAGGCTGGCTTTCATGTCTTGGTGAATGAGGAGCAACGCACTGCCACCCTCCACTGCCACCAACACCAACATAACCACCACCACCAACAACAACAACAAAAACACCAACACCACCAACACCAACATAACCACCACCACCAACAACAACAACAACATAACCAACACCACCAACACCAACAACAACACCACCCACCAACAAGACAACAACAACACCACCAACCACCAACACCACCACCACCAACAACAACAACAACACCACCACCACCACCAACAACAACAACAACAACAACACCACCACCACCCCCACCAACACCACCACCATCAACACTTGTGCCTGAAGGAGAGGAAGAGGAGAATGAGAGATTAACAGAGAGATGTGTTGTCTGTTTCTCTGTGAACCATTTAGATAGATAGATAGATAGATAGATAAGTAGGTGGATAGATAAACAGATAGAAGGATCAACAAATAATGAGATAACTAGATAATATAGATAGGCAGGATGATATGCAGATGGATCGAGAGAAGGAGAGAGAGGGAGACAGAGCTTCACAGAGTTTGAGACAAGACGATATACGTTTATGGGATACTACCGTGACAGGATGCTTACTCTCCCTCACTATTCCCACCTGCAGCTCAAAGTAGTAGTAGAAGAACACACGAAATTAAGAGACCCCTTGTTGTACTCATAAATTTGGAAGTTAATGAGTCCTTCAAATAAATATTACCACGAAACACACACACCTATATTGAAGGAGCTTGTTTCGTGGCATAGTCAGGAGGAATCAGATGCCACCAAGTCTGGTATCCGATCACAGGGTCCTTAAGGGGGTTTGGGAATAGGGGGACAGGCTTGAGGAGGGGGTTTAAGGGGTCGGGGTTTTTTGGGGGGTGCGGGAGTGGTGGACAGGCTTGGGGGGTGTTAGAGGTTACGGGAATAGGGTACAGATTTTCTACCCCCCCCCAAGCATGCCCCCCTATTCCCGCACCTCCCAACCCCCCCCCCCCCCCCAAGCCTGTCCCCTATTTCCGCACCCCCTTGCAGAATTTTCTCACGCTTCAACACTCATTCAGTTCGCATTCAATTATTATACATTTATTCTAGATGTTATAAAAGTAATAGCAATTATATTATCAAAGTAAATAGTACTGTATTATCATTGCCCTATCATCATCATCATCATCATTAATAATCATCACCAGCAGCATATTAATCATCATATCAACATCATTATCTCATCACTGGCGCCACGGTCATCAATTATCATCAATTATCAACTCTGTAGTTCTAATTACATAAACATTACAGCGCATGTTGATTAGGTGTTAATTTGTAAGTGGTAATTTATACACCCGGGTGAACTGAATTCCTCCTGGTTCCTCCAACATATCCCTAGTAACTTCAATCACTTTTTTTTTTTTTTTTTGTGGCACACTTTGGAGTAATCAGTAGCACTCTATGTGATTTAAAAATGCTGATTAGAATGTTGCACACAGCTTAATACAGTTTCCACAACAACATTTTTCTGATCACCCAACTTATACACACTTACACACACTTATACACACTTACCAACTTATACACACTTATACACACTTACCAACACACCATATTCATTCACACAACCAACCAAACACCCCACTTAACCTACCAACCAACATACCCACCCACTCACCAACCAACATACCCACTCACTCACCAACCAACATACCCACTTAACCTACCAACCAACATACCCACCCACTCACCAACCAACATACCCACCCACTCACCAACCACTCAACCAACCAACCAACCAAACATCCCACTCAAACCAACCCTACTCTCCTCCTTGTCTTGTAACAGATGGGTCAGACCACCGAAGCTGCTGTAGTCAGAACAAGGTGCCAAGGGCTTGTCTGGACTGGTGCCGGGGGGAGCCTGTGCCACATCTCCACCTCTGTGAATTGAGATGGGCTCCCAATATCATATCTTGTTTCAACGAGGGCCAAGGTGAGAGAGAGAGACTGAGACTGAGACTGAGAGAATGAGAATGTGTGTGTGTGTGTGTGTGTGTGTGTGTATGTGAGAGAGAGAGATTGAGAGAATGAGTGTTTGTGTGCATGGGTGTATGTGAGAGAGACTGTGTGTGTGTGTGTTTGTTTGTGTGTGTGTGTGTGTGTGTGTATGTGAGAGAGAGAGATTGAGAGAATGAGAGTGTTTGTGTGCATGGGTGTATGTGAGAGAGACTGTGTGTGTGTGTGTGTGTGTGTGTGTGTAGCTTCTGAGTTGACCTATCGCTGGTTGCCAATGTTTTAATGTTTTGTTATTTGTAATGAATTCCAATGTACAGTTTGTTATGGTCTGTAAACTATCTATCAATCAATCAATCTGTCTATCTATCAGTCAACCTATATATCCACTAAATCAATCAATCAAGCAGCCTATCAATCTATCCATCAAACAATCTATATATCCAATAATCTATCAATCAATCAACCTATCTATCAGTCACTCAATTGATCAACCTATCTATCAGTCACTCAATTAATCAACCTATCTATCAGTCACTCAATTAATCAACCTATCTATCAGTCACTCAATCACTCACTCTATCAATCACTCACTCTATCCATCAGTCAATCAAACACTCTATCCATCAGTCAATCAATCAATCAGTCTATCCATCAGTCCCTCAATTAATCAACCTATCTATCAGTCACTCAATCACTCACTCTATCCATCAGTCCCTCAATCAATCCATCCTCTGGTCTCGTCTCCTCCCCAGAGCTCCTACCTGGACCCCCACTGCTGGTGAGTGTAGCAAGTGATGGTCCCACCTCAGCCCTCGTCACATGGCAACCTCCCACCAAGAACCCAGAGTTTGTGGAGCTGTACAGGTGAGTGAGTGAAGGGGAAAGATGGGGATGGGGGTTGTGGAGGGAGGAATATAGAAAAGGAAGAGGGAGGGAGGTAGGAAAGAAGGTAAGAATAGTATGAGGGTGAGTATATGAGTGAGTGGGATGGTAGAGGGAAGAGGAAAGAGGGAGGGAGGGAGGAAGGTAGGAAAGAAGGTAAGAATAGTATGAGAGTCGAGATATTAGGAATTAGTAAAGAGAAAAAAGAAGGGAGGGAAAGTTAGTAAAGAGAAAAAGGAAAGGAGGGAAAGTTACTCTGGGATACCAATTTTATTCATGATAATACTATAGAGTTGTTATTTTCTACAAACCAAATCGAAGTCTTGACCACACCCTCGCTTCCCTTAACCTTCTACAGGGTGTTCTGGCGTCCTAAGGGGCAGAGGGCGGCCATGAAGAACGACACAGCCAAGACAGAGCTCCTCATCACTGAACTGAGCGAGGGCAGCACCTACGAGATCGCAGTCAAGGCCGGTAACCATAAGGGCACTTCGGTCCTCACACCCACCATCTTCTTCGAGTTGCCCCTTACCTCAGTTACTTGGGCTACCACCAGGGGTACGTGTTTGTTTACTTATATGTGTGTTTGTTCGGGTGATGTGCCTGGCTAGTGTTTGCTTGTTTATGAGTGTTTGTGTGTTTGTGGGTAGTGTTTGCTTGTTTATGAGTGTTTGTGTGTTTGTGGGTGATATGGGTAGTGGTTGTTTGTTATTATTCGTCTTGTTTAGATGTGTTTGTGTGTTTGTGGGTAGTGTTTTTGTGTTTATGTTGAGTTAATTGTGTTTTTGTTTTTGTGTTGGGTTAATTGTTTATGTATGTTGTGTTTATGTTGGGTGCAATATGTTTATGTTGGGTGCAATATGTTGTGTGTTTTGTTTATTGGGTGGGTATGTGTGTGTGTCGGTAGTCGTCGATCAAACCCAGTACCGATAATCACACGACCAAGTTGTGTCCTGGGAAGAAAAGAAAAAGAGATGGAGGAGGAGGAGGAGAAGGAGAAGAGGAGAAGGAGGAGGAGAAGGAGAGGGAGAAGGAGGAGGAGAAGGAGGAGGAGGAGAAGAAGAGGAGGAGAAGGAGAAGAGGAGGAGGAGGAGGAGGAGGAGATGCAAGTATATAGTAAAGAAAATTAGTAAGAGAACAATGAGCAATAAACAGAATTAAGTGATGAATAAAGGGTGCGAGGAGGAATGTGTGTGTAATATTTGTGAGAGAGAGAGAGAAAGAAAGAGAAAGGAGGAGGAGAGAGAGAGAAAAAAAGGGGGAAGGAGAGAGAGAGAGAGAGAGAGAGAGAGAGAGAGAAAGGGGGACGAGGGAGAGATGAAGAAGAAGAAAGAGCAGAGAGAGAGAGATAGAAATAAAATAAAAGGGGGGAGGGGGGAGAGATAAAGAAGAAGAAGAGAAGAGAGAAAAAAAAGGGGGAGGAGGGAGAGATAAAGAAGAAGAGACAGATAGACAGACAGACAGAGAGAGAGAGAGAGAGAGAGAGAGAGAGAGAGAGAGAGAGAGAGAGAGAGGATGCAGATTGAGAGAAGTGGTAGGTAGATTAGACCGATAATTAGGGTAAATCTGAAGTTGCTCAGCCGTTTAATGAGAATAGTATTTTCGTGTAGTGTGTGTGTGTGTGTGTGTGTGTGTGTGTGTGTGTGTGTGACTATGTGTGTGTCTGTATGTGTGTGTGTGTCTGTGTGTGTGTGACTGTATGTGTTTCTGTCTGTATGTGTGTGTGTGTGTGTGTGTGTGTGTCTGTATGTGTGTGTGTGTGTGCGTATGTGTGTGTGTACAGAAACATCATACAAGTTGCTGCTGTGTGTGTGTGTGTGTGTGTGTGTTTACAGTGTTTGGTAAATCTGGAGCAAATGATTCCTCCAAGCAATTCCAAGCAACAGAACACCATTACATATTTCTATTCATCTGGTCCTGTTTCCTGACATAATTTGGAGCAATCAAGGGAATTCAATGTAGGTTACAAAAGTGAATTATGACCCCCATAGGAGAATTTGTTATTATTATTGTTTGTAGAAATATTATTATTATTATTATTATTATTATTATGTATTTTTATTATTATTATTATGTATTATTATTATTATTATTAT
Source organism: Petrolisthes manimaculis (assembly GCA_034508575.1). Lineage (NCBI taxonomy): Eukaryota > Metazoa > Arthropoda > Malacostraca > Decapoda > Porcellanidae > Petrolisthes > Petrolisthes manimaculis. The sequence goes on along the minus strand of JAWZYT010006352.1, from coordinate 1,333 downwards.
GTATTATTATTATTATTATTATGTTTTATTATTATGTATTATTATTATTATTATTATTATTATGTATTATTATTATTGTAGAATTTGTTTGTTGTTGTTATTATTGTAGAATTTGTTTGTTGTTGTTATTATTTTTGAATTTGTTTGTTGTTGTTATTATTGTTGAATTTGTTTGTTGTTGTTGTTATTATTCCATCCAGATCTGACTTTTTTTTTTTTTCTGTTGACCTTCCCTTTCATCTGCATCTAGTCAGTGGCGTCCCTTGAGTCTCTCCCCTACAGTCCCATTGTTGTCATTCCCAGTCTTTGGCTTCCTCGAGTCTGTCTGTGTGTGTGTGTGTGTTTGTGTCTGTGTTTTTGTGTGTGTGGTGTGTGTGGATGGTGTGTGTGTGTGTTTCTTAGTGTATGTGTGTTTCTTAGTGTGTGTGTGTGTGTATGTGTGTGTTTCTTAGTGTGTGTGTGTGTTTTCTTAGTGTATGTGTGTGTGTGTGTGTGTAGTGCAGTCCCCGTTCCAGTCAGCTTACGTTCTTTCTCTCTATTGTTATTCTCTCTTTCCCTCCCTTCCTTCCTTCCTTCTATTCTTTCCCCTTTTCATCCCTTCCCTCTTTTTCTTTTTATGCTTTTTCTCCTCCTTTTTTCTTTATCATTCTTTCCCTTCACGTCCTTCATTCTCTTTTCATTCCTTACCTGTCCTTTTTCCATTCTTGTCTCTCCTTTCTTTTTTTTTTCCTTCTCAGTTCCTATTCTTCTTCTTTTATCTTTTCCCTCGTTCTTCTAATTTAATTTCATCTCACGTGGCTTTACTTCTTTCCCTTTCTTCCCCCTTTCCATCCCCTCTTTCCTTTCCATTTCTTCTCCTTCCATTCCCTCTTTCCTTTCCATTCCTTCCCCTCCTTCCATTTCTCTTCCCCCTTTCCATCCCCTTTTCATTCATCCCATCCCATTACATCCCCTCCTCCTTCTCTCCCCACTTTCCATCCCTTCTTTCCTTTCCATCCCATTTCTTCCCCCTTTTCATCCATCCCTTCCATCCCCTTCTCTTCCCTTTTCATTCCCTTTTTCCTTTCCTTCCCATCCCATTCCTTCCCCTCCTTTCTCATCGCTTTCATTTCATTTCCTTCCCTTCCCTTTCTCACTTTGGTCATTCCGCTTCCTTTGCTCGTCTCAAATTAATTTACCCCTCATTCCCCCAACACCACACACTCTACCCCCTAGTGTGTGTGTGTGTGTGTGTGTGTGTGTGTGTGTGTGTGTGTGTGTGTGTGTGTGTTTTATGTCTGTCTATGTCTGTGTGTCTGTCTGTATCTATGTGTTTGTGTCAGTGTGTGGTGTG
>JAWZYT010006351.1:135000-142195 GCA_034508575.1 Petrolisthes manimaculis | reverse complement strand
ACTTCGACACTTTGAAAACACGTAATGATTAATAATATAATAATAATTCTCTTAGATGTAACACAACTCTGAGTTCTTCACTGGGCCCCGTTTGCTCTCCTGGCTGTCTTTTGTCGTCTGTGATTGGTCTGCCGTGGGAATCCCTGCATCTTTCTGGTTGATTGACGATTAAGTGAAGCTCGAGTGAGGAGAATGCATGGGGGGCACTCGTGTTGAGGAATTGCTTTGTCTTTTCCCTTGAACCAATTTGTATCGTCCCCTTCTCCTTGTTCTTCGGTATTTCTGGACAACACTTCTCTTCTTTCTATTCTATTCTATTCTATTCTATTCTATTCTCTCTCTCTCTCTCTCTCTCTCTCTCTCTCTCTCTCTCTCTCTCTCTCTCTCTCTCTCTCTCTCTCTCTCTCTCTCTCTCTCTCTCTCTCTCTCTCTCTCTCTCTCTCTCTCTCTCTCTCTCTCTCTCTCTCTCTCTCTTTCATCCCACACACACAACACGCCCACGCACACACGTTCATTCAATAAACCGAGGTGAGAAAATTCCTCATCTCTTTGTCGTACGTGGATTACCGTGTCATGCAGTGTTCTATGCTGCTGGGAAGGTAATAATTATCAGCTCTTTGTGTGGACAATAAAACCATAGAAGTGTGTCTTATTGTTTATTATTCTAGTGTCTTTTTGTGAACTGAAAATCATTTGATCTATTTCCTACACTCAGAAATATTCCAGGTTCCAGGTTCAGGTTGAAGGTTCCAGTACATATCTAGTGTGCTGGGTATATAATTTTATGGTCTCTAAGCTTCATGATTGACTGGAAGCCGCATATCTTACTAATTATATGGTAACTAATGATGCCACAGAATTGCATTACCAGCACAGATAATGTATGACTTGATGACTGTAACCACTGCTGCCTAATTAGCTGCTTCCATGGTTTTTATTTGTCTGAATCAGTTTATTATGATATACAAAAACTGATCTTATTTGCCTTTACATAAATGATGGCTGGTGATTCCTTATATATATATTCTTTTCTATCTAATTCGAGACGATTTCTAAGTAAGATGGCAATACAAGGTGTCAACTTTCATTATAGGTCACACTTTAGTTCCCTTTTAGGTCACGATAATTGTAATATAAATTTGGTTTTTCTCTTCCTGTATAGTTGTTTTTAGAAAAGCAAACGCATTATACACACATTTCATGGCCTGTACCTCTATTTAAATAAAACGAATGTGTGTTGTTGCTGTTGAAAGTGTTTGAAATGAAATGTTTCCGAGTACACACTGAACATGAAGAGGAATATATTAAAGTTGTGATGGACATTTTACCTGTGACAAATGGTGGTCATACTGCAACTGCATATTGTTGGAGTTATGTATGTCAAACTTTATCACTTTCTCTCAAGAGGGGAACATAAAAGGGAGGAGGTATTGCACATTCAGGAACATAAATCTATTTTAGAATGAATTATTGAATGAGTCAATTGGTGTAACACTATATTAAGGACCCTGTACAGATGTAGTCAGAAAATTGGAGGTTAGTGAGTCCTTCAAATATTGTCACGAAACACCAATTACATGGAAGGAGCTTGTTTCATGGCATAGTCAAGAGGAATCAGAAGCCTCCAATTTTCATACACGAACACAGGGTCCTTAATTAACCAGCTTCTCTCTTGGTATTATTGGCATCCAGTTAAATACGAAGATTTTTTTTCCCCTACTTTCGTTGCTATTGGTTTCAGTCACTATGGAAGCATATTAATGGTGTTTTTTTTAATCACATCATTATTGTACTAAATGAAAGAGTGTAATTTAATAGGAAAATCAGCAATTATTTCGACCCACTCTTAGCCACACATATACAGTCATAAACAAATAAACCTTCCCTCACTCTTAGTTATATACACAACCCAATTTACACCTTGCCTCACTCTCCTTCACACTGAGTTATACACCTTTCCTTCACCTAGCCATACATATCCACACATTCAAGAAGCAAGTAAACACCCTTCCTCACACCTGGCTGCATCCCCTCATTCACACTCCCACACGCTTAGTCCCTCACCCACCCCTAACACACACACAGAGACACACACACACACACACACACTTTCTCATACCTCCTAGCGCCTTCTATCACCAGCCTCCCACACTCTCCTTCACACCTCTCATCTGCTTCTTATTCTTTTCTTTCACCTCCTCCTCCACCTCTTCCTCCTCCTCCTCCTCCTCCTCCTCCTCCTCCTCCTCCTCCTCCTCCTCCTCCTCTTCCTCCTTCTCCTTCTCCTTCTCCTCATTCTCCTTCTCCTCCTTCTTCTCCTCCTTCTCCTCTTCCTCCTCCTCCTCCTTCTCCTCCTCCTCCTCCTCCTCCTTCTCCTTCTCCTCCTTCTTCTTCTCCTCCTTCTCCTCCTCTTCCTCCTCCTCCTCCTCCTCCTTTTCCTTCTCCTCCTCCTCCTCCTCCTCCTCCTCCTCCTCCTCCTTCTCCTCAAGTTCCTCTCTGTTTTATCTCCAGTTATGCAAAAATAGTTTCACTTATTTCATCCGTTTTATCTCCTGACTTTTTTTAATATGTTTTCTTTCCTTTCTGATCACACGTTTTTCTTGAGCGGGTCTTTGTCTCTCACCCAATTATCCTTTCTCTCATTGTCCCCTCTCTTCCTTTGACTCTGAACCTGTTATACCTCGCTCACTCTTCTTCTATTTCTTGTCTGTACACTTCTTCTTCTTCCCTCTTTCATTTCTCTCGCCCGCCTTTTCCCTCGCATTCTTCCTGATTATTTTTCCCCTCTGTCTTTCCATATTCATTATTCTTCGTCCCCATAACCTTCCTCCTCCTCCTCCTCCTCCTCCTCCTCGTTCTCATTCTCTCTCTCTCTCTCTTTCTCTCTCTCTCTCTCTCTCTCTCTCTCTCTCTCTCTCTCTCTCTCTCTCTCTCTCTCTCTCTCTCTCTCTCTCTCTCTCTCACTTTGCCTTCCCCCAACCAGCCTTCGATCTCTACGTGTCTTCTGACCACCAATTCTCACACATTCTTTCTTCTCTGCTCTCTCGCCCCCTCACTCACTCAACATGTTATTCATCTTTATGCTTTTATTCACTTCATGTTTCATCTCCCAATATCATCTATATATGTTCAAACTTTATTATATTTCTTACCCAATTCTCTTTTATCCCCAATCCCCCACAGGCTATTTTCTTTAACTTTCCTTCCCTTCCCTCCTTCCATAAAATCTTCTCTGTGTCTTGTTCTTCTACGCAAACTTCGCCTCTCCCTTCCCTCAAACTTTCTTCCCTGTTTATTTTTATTTTTTCGTCTCTTACTTCTTTATTTATTTTTCTTATCCTTATTTACCTCTTTCCTGTTTGTCTTTGCATTCCCTTCTGCCTATTTATGAGTTTCTTGCCCTTTACACTCCTCCTTGCCCTTACACACTCCTCCTTGCCCCATCCCTGTCCCCTTACACCTACTACCCTTGCCCCCATCTCTTGCCCTCTTACCCCATACGTTGCCCCAAGGCTTTACCCTATAACCCATCCTTGCCCCATTTCCTGCCCTATACCCAAGCCTTGCCCCTATCCATGCCCCCATCCCTTACCGTATAATCCTTGCCCCCATACCTCTTCTCTTGCCCACATCCCTTGCCCCGTGTCCCTTCCCTTACCCACATCCCTTACCCCCATGTCCCTTTCCTTACCTACATCCTTGCCCCATGCCCCTTCCCTTGCCCTTACCCCTGATCCAGCCTTTGCCCTTTCTTAGCCCATCCTCACCAGGTGGTAGAGGTTCAGTGTGGAACTTTGGCCACTTGTTCCACAGCCGCTCCACTCCAAGACTTAAATGTGACGCTTTGAATGTGTGGAGGTGCTTACTGGTGGTGGTGGAGTGTTGGGGTGGGGGGTTGGAGTGTGTGGGGGTGTTGGTGGTGGTGGAGTGTGTGGGGGTGTTGGGGGGGGGGGTGGAGTGTGTGGGGGTGTTGGGGGTGTTGTTGTTGGTAGTGGTGGTGGAGTGTGTGGGGGTGTTGGGGGTGGTGGAGTGTGTGAGGGTGTTAGTGGTGGTGGTGGTGGAGTGTGTGGGGGACTTCGTTGGTGGAGTGTGTGTGTGTGTGTGTACTGGTGCTGTATGGGTTCAGCTGTATATTATTATCTGACCAAATAATAACTTGAATCGCTTAAGTCATTCTTTAAGCCCTTATTAATGCCCACCCATTCGTACTTAGCATTAGTAATATAACAGATCCTTTGTGTATGTGTGTAGTATACTATGAGAGGGTAACTGTGGTGTGTGTTTCTATAGGGAGTGGAGGGTGGGGAGAGAGAGCCTTTTGTGTAACTATCAACTCCTTAGTTAACAATTAACCTCCTGAAAAATTGGCCAGTTCGCTGAATATAACAAATAGGTCCATATATATTTTTGTCGCAGAACACCAACATGTACCCAACACGAACTTAGAATAGTAAATAAACACACTAATGTATGTATATATACCTCTGACAGAAGCACTTATAACTGTTTTACATGCAGTACTCACATATCCATTCTAAATACACAGACATCAATCATGTATCACACACTTATGTTGGGAAAATGCACGTATAAAAGTATGTACACACACACACACACACACACACACACACACACACACACACACACACACACACACACACACACACACACACACACACACACACACACACACACACACACACACACACACACACAGACAGACAGACAGACAAACAAACCATCACGCTTCTGATTATACTGAAGCTAATTAGGATAAAATAAACACACACATAAGATTAATTTCATGCAGGCCTGTCATTTATACGCTGGCGTGGATTTTACGGTCATATTTTAAGCTTCGCAACTTCACTGGGGTTGAGTGGAATCGCAGGAGAATATTCATCTGTTTGTATACTGGAATAAACTTTAATTTAATATGCTGCAGGGAAATTTTATCAGTCCCAGTTGATGTGCTCATTAAATACAGCATGTGGTGGCCGATATTTATACGTTCATTTTATATCATGTAAAAATCGAAGTATCACGTGCATTAGCAGGTGACTTCAAGTGTATAGCTGGACACAGGATTTCCTTCGTCAGAGATCGAAGAATCTTTACTCAGCACCTTTCAGTGTCAAGTTACCTATAGTATGTGTGTGTGTGTGTGTGTGTGTGTGTGTGTGTGTGTGTGTGTGTGTGTGTGTGTGTGTGTGTGTGTTTCGGTGGGGTACACGAGGGGGCAGAAGCTATACTGTACCATATTTGGGATGACAATGGTTAACGAAGTACTGTACCAGGCATCAGTTAACAGGTTAATTACTCTTGAGGGACGAGCACTTTCTATCTATAGGATCTACTATGAATTCCTGTGTCCCTCTATAGTACGTTATTTGATGTGGCTTTCCTTCTGTACTCTACCATAGTCTATTATTCGTCGCCATAATACTCGTGAAAGAATATACTGTTATAAAAGTGCACCTTACTCTGTGCCTCTTTCTGTTGTTTCCTCTGTTTATTCTGGTCTGTTTTCTGTTGTACCATTACCTCCCTTTGCGTAGTATACATGTCACCTGTTTCAGTTACTGTTTTACATCTGTTGTGTTTCTGTTTCACCTGGATATGTTTCCCCCTGTGCCCGCCTTCTACTACTTCGCCTTCTGTTGTGCCTTCCTATTACTATTTACTTCTGGTGCTGCAGTGCGGAACTCCAAACCAGTCAGGCACACACAGGTCCCAGGATATTCCCATTCCATCAACTACCACAGCCTCTATTTCACTCCTTGCCTTTTGCTCCCGCTCAGCTCAAAAACGCTTCACTTCAAGTCACGAAAAAAGAAGGACAAAAGCTCCAATGGCATATTATATATACGTATAGCTATATTATATGACGATTCAATTCAGCTTAAAAATAATCATGCATAGATGAACTGAAGTGAACATGAAATTACTCCTCTGGGAAAATAAAAGCTGGTGACATCCGGTGACAAATACTGTACAATTTATATACATATATAGGTAATTAAACATATAATACACATCAGTCACCAGGTAGACAAAAAAAATATATATACATATATATATAGGCAGGGAGATAATCAGAATACATTTGTTTCTAGTGATTGGTGGTTGTGGTGTTGGTGAGGCCACAACTTTCCCTGGGTGTGTGGTGTGGTGTGGTAATATCCCTGCCCAGAGAAACACATTGCTCCCCAACACCACATTTTCTCCTCAGGCTTAATGAGAGGGGCGATGAATTGTGCTTCCCATTGGATTGTACAGACTGGGACACAAGTTTAAGGGACTTTGTACAGACTGGGACACAAGTTTAAGGGACTTTGTACAGACTGGGACAAAAGTTTAAGGGACTTTGTACAGACTGGGACAAAAGTTTAAGGGACTTTGTACAGACTGGGACACAAGTTTAAGGGACTTTGTACAGACTGGGACACAAGTTTAAGGGACTTTGTACAGACTGGGACACAAGTCTTAGTTAGGGATTTGTACCGTGTTGGGTTGGTACAGTTGCCGGTACTTATAACTGGTACAATCAACCTTATCAGTCCACTTTTCCTGTACTAGTCATAAGTGCTGCCAATTGTACATCTTGAGTACATGATTCCATCCAATTATTCCATCCAGGTAACAGGTCACCATTATTATGTATGTGTGTTAAGGGGAGAGTATACTTTTGGTACATTGGAGTGCCTTGATTCCTCCAAAATATACCAGGAAACCGGACCAGATGGACAAAAATAAAGGCGTCCTGTTGTTTGGAATAGTTTGGAGGAATCAGTTGCTCCAGATTTGCCAACACTGTACTTCTCCCTTCACCTGGTGCTGTTTCCTATAAAGGTTAGTTAGTAAAATGTTTCTATAAGCAAGTTGGATATTGATATTTTGATTGGTGTTGATTCTTTATACAGTAATCCTTTCAACAACACATATAGGATTCTGTAATGTGTTTGGATGAATGAAAAAGTATGTGTATGTGTGTGTGTGTGTGTGTGTGTGTGTGTCTGTGTGTCTGTGTGTTTGTGTGTGTGTCTGTCTATGTATGTGTGTGTGTGTGTGTGTGTCTGTTTGTCTGTGTGTGTCTGTGTGTGTGTGTGTGTATGTGTGTGTTTGTGTGTGTGTGTGTGTATGTGTGTGTTTGTGTGTGTGTGTGTGCCTGCCTTAATTCAGACCTGATAAGGTT
>JAWZYT010006351.1:125000-132500 GCA_034508575.1 Petrolisthes manimaculis | reverse complement strand
CCCACTGATGGTCAAAAGTAGGACATCATCTCTCTTAACAAGGGTGTGTGTGTGTGTGTGTGTGTGTGTGTGTGTGTGTGTGTGTGTGTGTGTGTTGTGACGAGTCCTTACCACGGACTAATTTGACGAAAGGCAAGAGCTATGTGTTTACTTTATATATTAATGGCAACTTGACATAGATTGTATTCTCTTTTATATGATGAATTAACGTGTACAATACTTGACGAATTTCCTTAGAGCTTTATTAAAAAAGATTACTCTCTCTATTGAAGCTACTCATGTTACTCTATTAGTCCTTTTTTTCTTTCCTTTATTACATTGTTGGAGTCGTCAGAAGAGTGGGAAAGCTCGTCCTATATTTTCTAAAATATTTCTCACTCTGCTGACTAGTTTCAATTTTCATTTGGAAACGTTGCTGGCATCGCACCACCCAGTTACCCCTCCTGGTCTCCATTTTGCTCACTTCAATAAAAGTTAGAGTCTTCACTGTGCTGCTTCTGTCAGAGGGAACTAAATGCATTTCAGTTTTGTTTCTCGTACAGGTTTTTCCCCCAGTTATGTTCCACTTTATCACTGTCAATAAAGTATTTTAAATAATTCTTGCGACAGATCCAGATAAAGTTGTCACAGCTTTCCGTTGGTGCAGTCATGGACAAATGTTCGTTAATTCATCTCCATTTTAGAGGTCTCGAAACTATGATATTGATATTTTGACTTGTAACTTGTACTGTATGTACTGTACCACTCTAGTAATCCCTTCTCTATGTCTAGACCTTGATAATCAATGTACAGAATCCAGAGGGACAAGAAATTTTCCCTTTATAAAGATGTAAGAGTCTGCTTTTAAGAATTTTAATGGAATGATTATCAAGGTTCATAATTATATACGAAGCATACTGGGACTTTGTGCACGACTGTAAGAGTTTATGTATGAAAGCAGCAATGCTCGTCTGTCTACATACTTAATGTAATGTTTTTTTCTGTTAATTATTAGTGATTGAAGGTTGGGTGGATTCACATACTTCATAATCCTATATTCCTATTCTAGAACTGAGAATAATGTTAATATTTTCTTTAACATTGCCTACCTTCTCTTTGCTTTAAGACTGACCATACAATTTAGTGAGAGATCTTTGGATCGGACCACAATTTACAACACTGTCAGTACCAGAGAATCACAAAGTATTTGTAATATAATTATTTACTGTAACTATTTGTTGTGAGTTAGTTGGTGAAGGATACCGAATACATTTTCAGTCATTTTCATTTCATGGAAGAGACCGAGTACAGCTTGTATTCTCTTACTGTAACTTGATATAATTTATACGAACTGATGCAGTTTTTACTGGAAAAGAAAATGGAATAAACTTGACTGACCGACGACACTTGGGAAATGTGTGGACTTCCGGGAGAGGTGGCAGGGAGGGAAAATGGCAGAGCCGGGAGGGAAAAGTGTAGGAGAGAGAGAGAGAGAGAGAGAGAGAGAGAGAGAGAGAGAGAGAGAGAGAGAGAGAGAGAGAGAGAGAGAGAGAAGTACGAGTGAGGAAGAGGACAGTCAGAGTAAAGGAGGAAGGCATGAAGGCCAGTGGAAGCGAGGGAGAGGAGGAGTGGATGTGGCTGGAATGACTAAATAATATAGGTCAGGGAGAGAGTCAACAGTCCAGTGTTTCTGTTCAGTTTAAGCACCACCTGATAAGAGGGTCACATTAGAAGGGAATTTGGGAGTCAGGAAAACAGACCAAAGTTTACTCAAGTTCAAATTAATATTTTGTGATATCACTGCCCATTACATTCTGCATTTTGTTATATCACTGCCCATTACATTAACCTTTGCATCAAATGTTATCGACATTGAGTACGAAATCCGATTATTACACAATTATATTTTCCTGTAAATACGAGATAAGTCCATTCATTACCTGGCAATTTTGTTGGCATTACACAGAAGTTATTGTACAACTTTATCTGGCACTTGAATGATAATAACTATTTACCTTTCACTAGTTTAATATAAATATAATCACCTGAAGTTGACTTGTACAGAGAATATGACCTGGGCTGCCAATCCAACATTACAATGAAGATAAAATAGAGGTTAGATATGTCTTTAAAATGTATGAAACAAATTATGTACCCTAATACTATGCTATATTACAGTATATGTATTTTTCATGACGTATTTTTATGATCATCAGATTCCCACATTTAGAGATTAGACAAAGTAGGAAACAGAGCAATGTAATAATAAGGGACTACAGTACTACCTGAAAGCAAAACATGAAAAGTGAGGTTATTCTAAGATATCGAGAGTAGACAAATTACTAACATGGAAAAGTGAGGTTAGGGAGAGTAGACAAATTACTAACATGGAAAAGTGAGGTTAGGGAGAGTAGACAAATTACTAACATGGAAAAGTGAGGTTAGGGAGAGTAGACAAATTACTAACATGGAAAAGTGAGGTTAGGGAGAGTAGACAAATTACTAACATGGAAAAGTGAGGTTAGGGAGAGTAGACAAATTACTAACATGGAAAAGTGAGGTTAGGGAGAGTAGACAAATTACTAACATGGAAAAGTGAGGTTAGGGAGAGTAGACAAATTACTAACATGGAAAAGTGAGGTTAGGGAGAGTAGACAAATTACTAACATGGAAAAGTGAGGTTAGGGAGAGTAGACAAATTACTAACATGGAAAAGTGAGGTTAGGGAGAGTAGACAAATTACTAACATGGAAAAGTGAGGTTAGGGAGAGTAGACAAATTACTAACATGGAAAAGTGAGGTTAGGGAGAGTAGACAAATTACTAACATGGAAAAGTGAGGTTAGGGAGAGTAGACAAATTACTAACATGGAAAAGTGAGGTTAGGGAGAGTAGACAAATTACTAACATGGAAAAGTGAGGTTAGGGAGAGTAGACAAATTACTAACATGGAAAAATGAGGTTAGGGAGAGTAGACAAATTACTAACATGGAAAAGTGAGGTTAGGGAGAGTAGACAAATTACTAACATGGAAAAGTGAGGTTAGGGAGAGTAGACAAATTACTAACATGGAAAAGTGAGGTTAGGGAGAGTAGACAAATTACTAACATGGAAAAGTGAGGTTAGGGAGAGTAGACAAATTACTAACATGGAAAAGTGAGGTTAGGGAGAGTAGACAAATTACTAACATGGAAAAGTGAGGTTAGGGAGAGTAGACAAATTACTAACATGGAAAAGTGAGGTTAGGGAGAGTAGACAAATTACTAACATGGAAAAGTGAGGTTAGGGAGAGTAGACAAATTACTAACATGGAAAAGTGAGGTTAGGGAGAGTAGACAAATTACTAACATGGAAAAGTGAGGTTAGGGAGAGTAGACAAATTACTAACATGGAAAAGTGAGGTTAGGGAGAGTAGACAAATTACTAACATGGAAAAGTGAGGTTAGGGAGAGTAGACAAATTACTAACATGGAAAAGTGAGGTTAGGGAGAGTAGACAAATTACTAACATGGAAAAGTGAGGTTAGGGAGAGTAGACAAATTACTAACATGGAAAAGTGAGGTTAGGGAGAGTAGACAAATTACTAACATGGAAAAGTGAGGTTAGGGAGAGTAGACAAATTACTAACATGGAAAAGTGAGGTTAGGGAGAGTAGACAAATTACTAACATGGAAAAGTGAGGTTAGGGAGAGTAGACAAATTACTAACATGGAAAAGTGAGGTTAGGGAGAGTAGACAAATTACTAACATGGAAAAGTGAGGTTAGGGAGAGTAGACAAATTACTAACATGGAAAAGTGAGGTTAGGGAGAGTAGACAAATTACTAACATGGAAAAGTGAGGTTAGGGAGAGTAGACAAATTACTAACATGGAAAAGTGAGGTTAGGGAGAGTAGACAAATTACTAACATGGAAAAGTGAGGTTAGGGAGAGTAGACAAATTACTAACATGGAAAAGTGAGGTTAGGGAGAGTAGACAAATTACTAACATGGAAAAGTGAGGTTAGGTTATCATATCGAAAGTAGATAAAATTGTGGAAAAGTGAGGTGAGGCTAAGATATCGAGAATAGACACAGCATTGGGTAGACACTGAGAAGCGACAGGGACACAATATGGTGCAGCTGATCCCCGGGACGAGGCAACACACAAACAGGGGGATGTATGTATGTATGTATGAGTCCAGTACACACACACACACACACAAACAGGGGGATGTATGTATGTATGTTTGAGTCCAGTACACACACACACACACACAAACAGGGGGATGTATGTATGTATGTATGTATGAGTCCAGTACACACACACACACACAGAAACATATATATGGGGGTGGAGACGCGGGGTGGCCATACGTTCTCGGGGAAAATGGGTGGGACATACTCGTTGTTTGAAATAGTGGCTGGCGTCTCTCACCACTCATGAACAAAACAACACTCAAGGGAAGCAACAATTTTTTTTTTTTTTTTTTTTTTTTTTTTGAAAGAAGGGGAAACAAAGCAACGGGGCATACTTTTTTTTTTTTTTTTTTTTTTTTTTTGAAAGAAGGGGAAACAAAGCAACGGGACGGGACATACTTGTTTTTTTGTTGATGGGTAAAAAATGAGTAAATAAATCAAAACACACACACGCACACACATTCACACAATACTTACATGTGTCGTACGTAGTGTTTTGACTCATTACCCAAAGGCTGCATTGTGTTTTGTTTACGTATGAATAAAGAAAGGGGAAGAAAATATATTGTGCTAAAACAGAAAGACACAAAAAAAGGGACAGAGAGGAAGGAGAGCAAAGACTAAGTAAGGAAAAGGAAGGTAACGAAAGGGTGGTAGCAGAAGAGAGGCAAGGGATTGGCTCTGATCCGAACGAAGTCTTAAAACATTGGCCACATCTTCGCTACTGCATGGGGGTTATCATTTGTGAGGAAAGGCAACGTAAAGCAACACCTAATATTTGTTTGGTTTTTGTAGAGAAGGTGAAGCATAGGACACAATTATATCCAATGTTTATGTATACAAGGCGAAGCAAAATATACAATTATATCCAATGTTTATGTATACAAGGCGAAGCAAAATATACAATTATATCCAATGTTTATGTAGACAAGGTGAAACAAAGGATATAATTACACCCAAAACGTCAAAGCAGATTTTCGTTCTAGAGTGAAACGCTTCACACAGCCATGTTCTCCCCACGGTAGTAAATTCACGCACTTTGAGAAAGGCTTGAGCTGTTACGTCCTTTGTCAGACCAAACAAACAACCGTTTTAGCGGTGGGGATCTTTTATCCCTGGCTCACTCCGCTCTCCTTCCGGGTGTTAGCTCAAAAGTCCAAATAGGGAAAAAATAACCCGAGCAAAGAAAGAGGGAAACGTAAAAAAAATATATATGGGAGTTAAAATATACCGAGATAAATAAAAGAGTGAAGTTACTAGTTTAATTCTACGCCTATCCTTTTTTTTTTTATTCTTATACAATTAGTACCATATTCATTACTTAGCCTGGTATGTACAAGATATTTTTGTATTGTTATATTGAAATCTAGTTTATCCCAACAAAGAGGAATTCATCTACACAAAAAATAACTTAAATCTTAAAATGAAAACCCAAAAGTAGTTGCAGGAAAACATAATATAAAAAAGAACGACGGATTAATTAAACATCTGCCTGCTGTCATGCGCGTCAAAAGATTCACAAACTTTTAGGAAATCATCGAGTCAGTCCAATCAAGAGTCGTGGATTACATTACCAATACACAACGTTAATTAATCAAACGCATACACAGTAGAATAACACGAGTAGTAGTAGTAGTAGTACAGTCGGCGGCAAAAGTCAGTCGTGTCTCCTCATTCAACACTTCTTAAAATATAACATAAAAGATAATCATTGAATAAACACATTCACAATCAAACAAAACAATATCCAAGGGTTAGATTAATATACGTCTCTGTTTTTTTGTGTTTTTTTCAGTTTACCAGCCCGTGAAGCTTATATTTCCATACTTACATACTTCATAACTTGGTAGATGTGGCGACAGGACATTTGCCACCGACTGTACAACAACAATTACTCGATACAATGTCACAGAAAAACACAACATGTAGTTATTTTAAGCTCTGCCCTCACATCTCAGTCACCCCCTAGGATACAATACAGTACAACACCCTTTCAGAGTAATTACTATAAGACGACAGATCGAATTTTTTGCTGGTAAAGATAAATACAAGCTAAATTACAATGTTGTCAGCTTACAACTATAGAGGTTTGTATATAAAGGTTTGGGTACACGAGAGGCGTTTTACTGTCTACTTTTTATACAGGACTATCGTAGAAAATGTAGATGGACTTTATTGGCTACCTTGTCACGAGTGATTGATACACACACACACACATACACATACACACACACAAAACACACACATTTGCACAATCACACACACGCACTTGCACAATCACATACACACACTTGCACAATCACACACACCCACACACACACACAAACCCAACACACAAAAGCCCTACGAATACGGGAGTCTCTGGTGGTAAAGGATAGTGTATATAATTCTGTCTCTGATGTTTACCACCGACGTTGTTTCAGGCACATTTCCCTTTAGTATGTTAATTTTATAGCTACTGCCAAGCCTTGATTATATATACCATTAGCATCAATAGTTAAAAGGACCTTAAAAGCAACCTATTCTTACTACTGTGACAACTCGTAAGACTGAGGGAATTTTATCTATTTTATACTATACATACTGTACTGTACACTGCACTAATGACTATACAGGTGTGCTTCGAATACCTAGAGACAGTAAATCAAATAATACACAATAAGATCTCCATTGGAATTACTTAGGTGGTGAATTGTTGGTGGATTGTTCAAAGCCTCGAACAAGGATGTATATTTATTAGTGCTGATGAGTGTACTGTACATATTATTCTTCTTCCTCATCTCAAGAAGAATGGGAGAGAAAGGAACCTATAATTTCACTCCAGATATATATATATATATTTTTTTTTGTCACTGCACATTAAAAAATTACTGTATCAAAACAAAAAACTATACAACGTAAAAACAAAAACAAAAAAATACGTGTGCAAAACAAAACAAACACAAAAAATAAGTGTGCAAAACAAAAACAAAAAACAAAAAAATACGTGTGCGAAAACAAAACAAAAACTGAAACAAAAAAATACGTGTGCGTAAACAAAACAAAAACAGAAACAAAAAAATACGTGTACAAAAAAAATAGGTCTGCAGAAAAAAAAAAACGTCTGCAGAAACAAAAAAACAAAACATAAAAATACGTGTGTAAAAACAAAACAAAAACAAAAACAAACAAAAATACGTGTGCAAAAAAAAAAAAAAAAAATACGTCTGCAGAAACAAAACAAAAACAAAAAAATACGTGTGCAAAACATGAGTGTGTCCCCTGGCAGCCGACATGTAAACAAGTGTGTGTGTGTGTGTGTGTGTGTGTGTGTGTGTGCCTGCGTCGGGTCGGGTCAGTCGTGG